>CCAG010001224.1:0-133668 GCA_001077435.1 Glossina morsitans morsitans | reverse complement strand
TTTTTTTTTTTTTAATGTGTAATAGAACCTCAACCGTTAAAGTTAACAACGGGAATATTCTTTTGTTTAGTTATTCCCGGACAGTCGGGCAAGGCCGATTAGATACGGTACACTATTTCGCTTACTTAATAATACATCAAATATTATACATTATTTTTATATAATGGCATAATTTTCATGAAAGCGTTTATCTTGGAGGATAGTCAAGCGTCAACGGGATCTAAATTAAAAAAACTTTAGAAAACTTGTTAAAGCTTTTATTATTTTCCAATTGCTTCTGTCATAATAAACCACAAATTAGGCTTTGTCGCCCTAGAAGGGTTTGCTTTTATATAAAGCCCTATTATATGCCATTAGAATTCTTATAAGGGGTTGTGATCCAAAATTGGGTAACGTCAAACTAGTATTATGAATGGATTTTCATCACGAAGTATTGCGAATTAGACCTTTCCATCATATAGTTATTATATTACTTTATTTTTAATGATTTTATTTTTAGGATCAATAATCACAATTTGTTTTTAATTCGGGATTAGAAGTTTGAATAGGTGTAGAGATTAATTTTTTATTTTTTATTGCCTTCATAAGAGGTAGAAAATTGTTATCTACCGAAGCTTCTTTAAAATATTTTCTAGCTTAGGCTTTAGCTTCTTATAGTTTATAGAAAGATTTTCATTATTTTACTTACTTAAACAAGGACAATCAGCCCCATTTCATTTTTGATTCCCGACTGCAATAGAAGGTTTATCAAGAATAGACTGACTATTATTATTAACATGACATAAAAATAGCTTGTCGAATACTAATTTCTTACTCTTTATCTAATATATTAATTATTATAATAGTTTTATATAATAATTGGGGTTATTGGAGGATTAAATTTTTATCCCGAAATTCTACATATTACAATACGTATCAAGATTATGCGTATGGAACGTGATCGAAAAAATGGTCTGAACCAAGCAAATGGCCTGCAGATTGAATACAAAAAATAAGACGGACAGACACTCTTAAATTAGTTTGAAACGATTGGCATAATGAAATATGGGTGTATCTCAAGGCCTTCTGGGCACAAGCTTAATATGCCCTGTGCCACAAGTGATGTAGGGTCGAATGATTTCATGTAAATAACCTCTTATTTCACCAATGAGACGAATAATCTTGGTGAATAAGGTCATTGGATGCTCGCGGTTTATTGGAGTAAGCCAATTCACCAACATAACCGCAAAGTATAAAGTCCAATAGTGTTAAAACGTATCATCATTGTGGCAAGCTCACATAGGCACTTTTTGCCACCAAAAATCTATAATCACGTTCTCCATTGCGGGTAAGTGCTATGTCCAAACGTCTATTTTTGTATTCGTAAAAGTCCTTTAGGAATATCAGACGAGTTTTCTTAACACCAAACGGGCAATAGCCTTTCATTAGGAAGTCCAACTACTACGTCTACTAAGGTTTAACAACTTCTGTATACTCTGTATATGTATTATATATCATATACCAAGGCAAGGTCTAAATAATATATTGAACCAAAAATGGACGACTCTATACATATCTATATGCATATATTTCAAACTACTTGCCGAATTAAGTTAAAAGTCAAGAAAATATTGTTTGTCACAAAAGTGCCTCTAAAGGGATCCAAGGAATACGTTCAGCCAATTTTATATATCATTCAGAGGATCAAACAGAAATTCAAAAATTCGAAGAGGTATTTCCAGCCTATTTTGAATTCTAAAAGTTTATTGATCTCTAATAATATACTACTCCCTTAACATTGTCGAAGGTATGTCGACTTATCTAAGATGTAGCAAATTAATGAAAGCTCTCTTTAAACAAAATGTGACCGTAGGTTGATCATTTTGATAAGTCAAATTATTTCACCTTCTATTGGCCATGATGGTAATATAAATAATGGTACAAAGTCAACACATGCTGGTCATTAGTAATGTAGGTTATAATTAACTTTTAATTTTTTGTAAGCTTTTAATAGAACATTTTATTATAATTTATTTATGCATTTAGATCACAAAAGAAATCCATTAGTTTTAGTAAATATTTAATGAATAAAGAAATTATTTTAACCCCAAAACATATGCTACAAAATAAGCACATTTTTAAAATTAAAACGTTCATTGAAACTTTCGTTTTGGAACGAATCTTGAATACCTATTAACTACAATACTTACATACATATTTATTAGTATTAAACGGATCTGTACTGCCATCTGAAATCTTACCAAATACACCGATCCACTTCAATACATATTGAAATTCGATGTACTAAGGAACTTAAATGTGCTTTTCAAAAAGCAAAGATAGTCTTTAGATAGCCTTTAACAGATAAAGTGAAAAAGCGATCATGGCTGAAACAACTTGAATTACTGGGCTAGTTAATCATGGCTTTTGACAAAAAAACAATCATTAATTTCTTCTTAACATTTTTTAATGATCACTGTAATGGTCAGAAAGTTTGTACTTTTCTTAATGTTTCATTGTTTTAACTTTTTCTTAACACAGTGACCGTTTTTTTTTCCCCCCCTTTTTAAAATATAAACCTTACGCTCGTAGGCGAATTACGCCCATTTTTATTTAAAGATAACTGATGTAAATGTCAACTTATTACTCAGCTCTTCTACATTTTCGAGTGATACGTGGGTGAATGTTCGCAAGTTAACTCCTTTGGACACCATAAAAAAAAGGTTGTCTCTTAGCAAAGAAAAAAGAAAAAAACTCATTTTCATTAAATTAAACGCAATTTGTTGGTTGCCCACACAAATTTTTGATAATTGTTGGTGACTGCCTATAAAAAAGTATTGTAAAGTGTTGAGCAAAATAGCTGTCAATGAATAATTTCATTTAAAAATTGAAAAGGTATCGTATACTTTCATTATATCGTACTGTCTCGTTTTAACCTAATAATAATTACGATACGATAATGGCTTTTGAAAAATGATAAAGTGAATCGAATAATTGTTGGCAACATTATTTTCCACATTACTGTTCGTTCGAGCAAATGATTGCGGTTTTATGTATACTTAATGCAGGGAAGGATTAATGTGTGCGTAAAAATGTGTTTTATACATCTCCTCTTAATAAACGCAAAATCCAATAGCAGCGAAACGGCTTTGCGTGATTACCGTAATTGTCGACGATGACTATTTTTAAATAATATCCTATAAACGTTAATAAATAAAATAACCGATGCGTAAAATTATATATGATGAAAGCCGACATCCAAAGCTTTGCTATTTTTTTTCATAACTAAGCAGGACAACTTGACGATCTATTAACTTTATCATTAATTTTGGATGTGCACTAAAACACAACCTTAAACTAGTAAACTATGAATATGTTTGCTTAGCGTGAAATTGCAAACTGTAAATTAATCTGCGTTCGGTTGTATTTCTATCTGCCTGTAGGTTTCAGTGCCTATAGGTAGATTTGAAAACTGTTGACAGTGTGTGTGTGTGTGTGTTTGTTTTTTTGAGTAGTTAAGTTAGAATATATGAACTGTACGCTCTTGACAAATTGAAATTGGTTTTTTATTTTCTGATAAACATATTTTATCCGAATTAATTTTATCCGAAGAATTTGGAAAATATCAAAATGGTTTTTAAAATGCAATAAATGCTCATATTACGGTTGGCGCAATAATTCTTAGTAGTATGTGGACAGTCCGATCGAGAGATTAAAGCAAACAACAACAAAAGAAGCAAAACGTTGACACATTTCCATTTTAGGTTAGAACTGGGCATCCAAGATTCGACTTAAGGTGCAAAGGCAGCGGCATACTTGCGCTTTTTCATTTATTTTAATTCACTATTAATGAGAAATTTCATCGATTAATTCTGAAGAAATGCGGATTTTTTATATTATCATACAGGTATGCGCAGAAATTAAATTAAAAAAGCAATTCGAATAAAAACAAATTTTAGCGGTTTTCATAAAATCATTGAAATTTGCTCCTGTATAAATAGGAAAGCATGTTACGGGGAAGTATGCAAACACGTTTCGATACAATGGAAGGTGGGACTATCTGTAGGTGTTGCATACATCCGCATAAACCTGATTCACCCTTGTACCACAAGTGCTATAGGTTATAAAAAACGATCTAATAAGAGCCTAAAAAGAAATTACCAAATAATAATTTGGTAGATAACGAAAATATCGTTGCTGGCGATTTGAACAAAGTTACTTTGTGACATTTCATTATTTTGCTACCATTTTATTGTATTTCGTTTGCCTTCAAGTGAATTTTGAACAGCCATCACAACCACAACCACGACTCCTATAAATAGGAATTATTTTTTGTTAACTATTTGTTCTTCAGTTCGTCTTAATTCCTTTCTATCTATCTATCTATCTTTATTTCTATAGACTTAGCGGCAGCGCACTGCCAACTAGTGATCCTGCGGTGGTGTCAGAGCCATCCTGAAACGGCGCTTTCACCTTACCTCGAGATGGATCCTTATAGATTCTTGAACCTTATTATAGCATCGTACTTCCCCCGTCCTTGAGTAGGGGTTCGGATGTCGCCTTTGTGTTACTTTATATCGAGGCATGTTTTGCAAAAATTCGTCGCATTTTATCCATCTTTCTGTGTCCATTAACATGACCGCGAGCAAGTTACCTGGCGTAATTTCTAATTCGAAAGATCTGAAAAGCTTATTTCCCAAACAGTGTGTTGCGCATCGTCGTTTATGCCTTGGCACAGGTCGCATGCGCTATCCGCTCGTAAGAAACGGCACAAATTACTTGAAGAACTGTTGACCAGTGAAAAATTAGGTTAGGAAGAAATGAACTTGTCCGTGTTTCCTCCCCACCCATTGTTCTACATTAGGAATGAGGGTGTAAGTCCATCTTCCCTTCGAGTCGTTTTCCCTTCATTGCTGCTATTCTGTCAAAATGCTCTGCCAGATAGCAACTTTAAGCCTACGGACATCGCTGGAATTTTTTTCGCCAGTAGTTTTTTCTTTTTTTGTTTCTATGGATGCATTATTACTGCGTGCATAGCCTTTGTACTTTCTCAGTTTTGGCCAGTTCACGTTCTGGATAATTTCCCATAGAGTGGTTGTGGTTCAAAATGCTTTAGCCGAAACCTTCTTAACCTATTCCTCATAAAATTAGAACTAAATCTATCTACCTACCTATCTAGCTGTCTATTTATCTATCTGTTTCTACCAATCTAGTTTTATTTAGATTTCTGTCATCAAGTTTCTAGATGGCTCTGGTAAATATCTGTGCAAAATATCAAATCTGTATCTAGTAAATGGTTATTCGTCTAGGAACTTAAAAAGAATGCTTTTTGTGTTTTGCCAAATGCTTTTTATCCGTTTCCGAATACTCATCGACAGATAACATCATACAGGGCATAGATATTTACTTTTCCTCATTCTTCAATGCGGGCGCTTACTTACAAATTGCTCCAAAGAATACAAATAAGGTAAACACAGCTGTTCTTTAGCTTTTTTTTTCTATAGTGGCGCTGCACACGTTCATTTTATTCAACCTATGTATATATTCTTGCCGATTTATGAAATCCGCATATATTATGGTTTGAAATGTTGAAATATTTTAATATGCTGATTATCTTAGTTCCTTGTCTCTTCAAAGTGTAAATTTTGTGTTCAACGAAAAACATAAAACATGAAAAACGCTTACTTCAAAATAATAGAATTATTGCGTTGATTTTAAGATACCGTTCTTTGTGTATGTGTTTGTTTAACGGATAATAATTTTATTATCTTTCTTCAATCGTATTAAGTGTAAAACTGAAGTACCAACACTCGGTAAATTTATCTGGAAATACTTAGTTTTTTGGGTACATTACCACAAGGCAAAATTATCTCGTTTTGCTTTGCAATTACTGTAGACGATATACTTATGAAAAGCGATTTACACCATTTTTATTTTTCGCCTGCGTGAGCTAAGCTTCATAATTTTTTGCAGCGCTTTTCTTCCTTTTGGATCGACCTATGCCTGTTTATGATACTACCATTACTGAAAAAAGCTTCATTCGTCTCATAAAGCTATTTTTCTACTTCGATTAAAATATGCATTCTATGTACACAAATGCGCTGATATCGTATAAAAAAAATATGTATTATGAAAATTGTGCTTAAGTAAAAATACAAAATAAAAAAAAGTTTTCAGGGGACACCCGGGTTTGAACCGGGGACCTCTCGATCTGCAGTCGAATGCTCTACCACTGAGCTATATCCCCCGGCAAAAGGCTTTTAGATAATTACTTATGTAAGGAATATATGAGAATATAGGAGATCATAAATATATGCATAAAAAGTCCAACAAAGAATTACAATATCTAACATAATATAATATAAACTATTTTCGCATATGTTAATTTACATAAGAGAAGGGAGAGAGAGAGTGAGTGTGCATATTTAATAAATTTCTTTGGTGCAGTAATAAGAATAAGTTACTGAAAGCTTTTTGTTTTATTTCTAGTTGTACTTGTGTGTATAATATTAGGCAATGTTATTACTTTTGTAATTCTCGTTTAATATTAAAGCAGATATTGCTCCCATTAAGACAATATCATTGAAGATAAACTTCTTAATACATTGCATTCAAATAATTCATTCGAAATTTATATTGCATCTATTGACTAAGATGAATGGTGCAGGATGATACAAGATAACATACCTTCAATATACATATATTGAAAAGAACAATAACTTTTCTCTGCACTGTGAAGGCTTTCGATGGAATGAGTGGTAAGATATAAAGCATTTAGATGTTTCGTTTAAGATATGAGCATTAAAAAGGAATTGAAAATATTTTAAGGAAATTTTCATTATATAAGAATTTACTATTTATTTGTCATATATGTTTGTTCATTATTATGTTCCAGAAAGAACCGAGATTTAATTATACCCTACACTACTTTTGGTACAGAGCATATTTAGTTTATGCGGATATGTGTAACATCTAGAAGGGCTTAAGATAGACCAACCTTCTATTATACCCGTCGATTTAGCATCATTTTCTGAATCGATTTAAATCTGTGCGTCTCCGTCCGTCCCTCTGTCCATGTAATTTCGTGTTCAACCTACACGTCGCAATTGAAGTTGATGAAGTTAGGTGCACTGAAGTGTTTTGAATCAAGCACAAACGCTGCTGAAAATGGTTTGGATCCATCCACTTTTTCGACCACTTCTCATATAACTCTTTCTTTTAAAAAGTCGTTATATGGACAAAAATCGCATATTTTCAAAACTTTTCGACAAAACCCGCTTTGTAATAGTATTTCACGATTCTAAATTGGTTTCCTGTAACCGTTTGTATGAAAAGGGAAACTTTATAAGAAAAAAAAGTCTAAATTTCAATATTTCGTGGTGAAAATAGGTTCACAATAGTAAACTGACAACGGAATCAACCTGACCGAACTTGGACCATGGTAGATCTATTTTTTGGATACCACCGGCATGGCATGTTTTCTGACGAAGATTTTTTTATGATAGTGATTTGACATAACAATTATGTGGACCAAATTTGAACCACATGGCTCTATTTCTTGAACGCGACTCTATATAAGACTTCTCGTGAGCAGAAAGCTCTTCAAAAAACGTTTAATTTTTAACATTTTCTGATGAAAATTAATAATAGGAAATTTAGATTACGTTGGCCTATTTTTTAGACCCTAACTTATATAATATTATGAAAATCAAGTGCTTGTATGAAGTGAAAATCTATTTTCTAGTTTTCTACGACGGAAACTGAGAAACGATAAAAATACTGGGAAGTAAATTAAGCTTGCTGCATTCGAATTACGTCATATGATGTTTTACGGGCTTACATGAAAAGTATACGCCTTTGCATGAAAATAATGGATATTGTTTGATGTACTCTTACTAAAATAATGTGAATAATTGTAGTAGGCGGGCGAATTTGCGTACGGTGTTTAATGGCCGGTCTTGCCCAACTATGTTTTTAATTTTTTTTTTTTTTAATATAACACATTTGATGTTAAATAAGCGATAATATATTTGCTTTATTAAAAAGTAAAGATATGAAATAAAATTTATAATAAAAATGCTCACTGCACATCTTTGTTTTAAAAGTGAAAATTTCGAAAATATATTTCCATCTTTAACACTCGCTATAAGGTATCAAGATTATGACCATCTTTTTAAGAATTCTGATATCATAAAATGCCGTTTATGATATGAATATTTTCTTCTATAAAATATATGAAATGTATGCACATGACAGTTGATAAAGTCTTTGAAATAGGAAAAATATCGTATATTTGACAGTTTAGAATGTTAAAGTTTTCGTATCGCAAATGCAAAATGTGTTAATACAAATTTCATTTCGAGCTTAACAAATTTGCTTTGTTTCGATACATGTTTTTGATATAAATTTCTTAATTATTTTCCTTTTCTTTCTGTCATTAATCTTAATGAATAAATCAGTGGATATTTATCATACAAACAAAACAAACAAGCACTGTTGTGCTTAAAACGTGTTTAGCATATTCATTTATTATCATGTCAACCCTAAAAAACATAATTAATAGCCATATTTAAAACGCAAAAAATGTTTGTTGTCCAAACTGAGGATGTCTTGCGTGCTACTCTATTACGCTAAAATTTGAATGCTATCACTCTGTGAACGAAGATTAAACAAAACTGTGAGTACTTCTGTGATCAAAAAAATAGTGTGAATTTTTTATTTAAAGCTCGGGGATGCAATGGAATCGTACAATAACTTTTCTTTTTGTGTGGGTAATAATGTCTCTGACACCTATGCAAACCTGCGATTTTTCCCATTTTCACTATGCTTTTTGATTTTGTCCAGAAAATTCGTTGCATTAAATGTTGTTTCACGAATGAATATTCTGAGGCGAAAATTTTGAGAATGGCAAAAAAAGATTTTGGTGGCAAAAAAAAAAAAAAAAAAAAAAATATGTGTACAAGTAGTACAAAGACTTCAAAAACCAGTTTAAGACGAGGACCGTCACGAATGATTATAAGGATTTATCGAGGAAAGATCAAAGGGCCTTGAAAATCGTCGATTGACAATTAGAGATTTTGCTGATGCTGTGCGCATTTTATTTGGATCAGCAGGCTACGTTCAACATATTCCAAAGATGGCCTCGAGCACACCATTTCAACTCGATTGAGAAAATACAAGCCGACTTGAAAAAGATATTGAAGATGATCGCGGAAAAAGAATTCTCTAATTGCTTCGGGGACTGGGCGTTACATTGCCATAAGTTCGATTTTGTTGGACTGGGAGTAATTTAAAGGCAATGAATTTTGTTTTGAAAGAACAAATAAAAATTTTTCATTTCTTAATTAAATTCACCCCTTTTTTTTTGATCATAACAATAAATCTGTGGAAAATATATGAGATTAAAAAAAAAACTCATTAGTATTTCCCATCTCACTATTCGTGAAAGTGAAAGTTAATAAAAAGCGCAGTGCAATAGCAGGATTATGCCAAGCGTCTCATTGCGTTTGTTGTCTTTCAAAATACGCTTCAACAAGTATGAGATTTTGAATGAGTTGAAATTTATAGGTCAGTAGTCTACTACTCCGTACGCTTACCAGAAGTTTAAAGGCATACGTAAAAAATTGTAACTTCGAGCGGTTGAGTTCTTTAGATTAAATGAAAAGAAAAAACAACATTTGTTCATATGAGTGTGAAGCAGAAGCTCTAAAATATACAGTCTTTTCATCGAAACACACAAATATTCCTTTCATAAATTTGAAGTTTTTTTTTTTTTTTTTTTTTGATCTGAAGTTTCTATTTATCAGATTTTACCATTTAAGTATGGAACACAGCATGTTCTTTTACAAAATTGTTATCGAATCGAGTAATTGAATGCCCTATGACACGGGCGAATCCTTCATAAAATGCCCGTGTCAATAAAACTCAAACTACTAGCTCGTCCTTCACTGCAAGTACTATTCGTTTATTAATGAAGCCGTTGAGTACTAGTTCTTTCGCTCTATCGGCATGTAAAAGTTTCTTTATTTCGTAAGAGCACCTAACACCTGAGATAAAAAAAGGTGATCGTCTTTGTGAAGCATTTGACGATTCTTAGTTCAAAGGCTAAATATTTGAGACCAGAGACCGCAATTCATTGAAGCATTTGGGGAACGTAAAATTTTGATTCCTTTGTTATGAAATAAACTGTGAAACGAGAACAAGTTATATATTATGTCTACGTAGGTGGACATTGTTCTTTTTTTCTGTACATATACACTTACACGTAGCGCATATTTTTATCTATGCGGAGTTGCTTTGTAAACGGTCGGTATTCTGTAAAAGTTTTACAGAAATCTTGCCTACTCAAATAATGAAAACAAAAGAGCAAATAGTCAAATGGCTGCTTATTAGCAGCCCCTACTACTGTTATTGACAACAGAAACATCAAAAGTTCCGCGATTTTACCGGGACGCCTTATCATTTAGTTGTCTCTGTTTAAAACCCATTGACGCCATGGAGAATCTTCAATCTCACCGTTTAGTTCGAATATATAGCATGTGAGCATGTGTTGAGATTTTCCGTCAATTGTAACTGTATCTCTGAACTCATTAAATTTATTGTTAAGTAAAAATTATTTCTGCAACTCTGCTGAACGTAGATGGCTGACTTTGAACGACTATCTGCCATATTGGTGCAATTTCGTGCGATTAGTTGCATTTGATCAGAATATATGTCAGTGAAGCGTGAATTTTCTATTTGCAGTTTTGATAATGTTGAATAGCAGACAAACAGCTACACGAATGGGTAGCAAGGGAGTGTTTAATGCAAGCCGTATCCTACAATGACCAATAATGCATATACTTCACGGACGCTGTGTGATATCTTTTTTTATGAATAGAACAAAACAGCAAATAGAAATATTATAGCTGGAGAAAGGCGACCTACACCTTTTCGTTGAAGGCGAGGCTTTAGTCATTTTCGTCATAAAGTACCAAAAATTGTACTTCTTTGTTGGGTATGTTTTTACTGTGCCAGGAAATTCTTATATGGGAGCGATTGCAAAATCGTTTTTATCCGTCGCTTTGCCCGTCTGCGCAAGGCTTGTGGTAAACGTTCTTCCGCTCGCAAAAATCAATATATCGGCGTGAAAATTGGCTAAAACGTGAAAAGGTATTTGGTATCGTGTCGCTTGGTAGGGTATTGGTTAAAAAGGGGCTAAATAGGTAAAAGAATGCATCTATAGTACAAAGGAAGCTCGGAAAAATCTCTGGAACCTTTTAATCTTTCCCTTTAAACTACAAAAGACGTAAACATAAAAATTTGTGAACGATTTTACAGCACCTCGGCAAATACTGAAACAATTGTCCACGCCCATATAATATTATAAGTACAAAAAATTTCATATTCTCCGAGTTGTTTTTAAGTTCAAGACGATAAGTGTAGGAGATTCAGTTATAGTCGTATATAATTTTTTTAATTCAATTAAAAATTTTGCCATTCTCCCTTCTTTGCAGCCCTTACGTATAACAGACAATACTGACAATCAGACATTTTTCTATTTAAAAACCTTTTGTTGTGCACACATTCCAATATGTCTGGAGTATTTGTGTTAGTTTTAATAATAGCGAAAATATTCAAATTAATTTATTATAAACTATACCACCTGCAGTGCAAGAGTACGTTAAGTTTATGCGGATGTATGCACCATCCAGACGGATTTGAAATAACCGCATCGTTTATTATACCAATCGTTTTAAAATCACTTGCTCAATCGATCTTAGCTTGTCTGTCCGCCTGTCCGCCTTTCCGTCTCTCCGTCTGTCCATCTTATTTTTTTCAAACAGAACGGGCGCGCTTTCTGGGATATTTTAATGAAATTTGGTGCATTGACACGTTTTGGCTCAAGAACGAATGCCATTAAAAATGCCTTGAATTTCCCAAATGATGCTTTATTTTGAAAAATCGCTACATAAATAACTGTAGGATGGTACAGGCAATTTTATTGTGTGTCGGGGCCCCTTGCAGTTTTCTTACTCGTTTCACTTTCATACATTATCTGTTTGAATCTGTTTTCTATAATCTTGAATTATACTCGAAATATTTTTTAAAGCCATTATGAATACAAAAAGTGTCCTCATTTAAAATACACCGAGAATGTGTAAAGATTTTTTTCTAAATATTTGTTCATTTTTGTGTTAAGTCCTCTGATGAAGCTTTTCTAGGCGCTAATAGAACAACAAAATTGTTTAAATTGTTATTTACTTTATGTATGCGATAATACATAGATGCGGTCATTTATTTCACTTCTTCTAATTACTAATTACTTATGCATAGTAATGTCTGTAATTTGTTTTTGTAAAACTTCTATGCTCTTGATGGTTTCGCACACAATTTCTTCCCCAGTCAAATAACGTTAAAGCTAAAAAATTTAGTTATTCCCTTATGACCACATAATGCATTATTAGTGTTGGAACACACTTTATGAATATGCATACGTGAGTATACTCGTTACTTTTACGTATACATAAAATAAGTCGAAAAGAAACAAGTAAGAATATTATGTTTGGTTATGATCGAATCTTTTTCATACCCACCATCACATATTGGATGGGTTCGGCTGCTTTTTTCACCTTTTTGGGGGGAAAACACGTGAAAATCTTTTAAGGTGCATCTGTTCTAATTTATAAGTAGTGTGCAAAAAAAAAAATAGCGGAAAGCAGACATGTTCTCAGTTTATATTGCACTGTGGGCGTGTTCTATGATCGATTTAATTCTTTTTCAATAATATGATACGTGCAAGGACTTGTATGATCTTCATGTCAAATTTGAAGCTGATATCTTCATTTTTGCGACCAAAAAAGATTTCTTACTATACATGGACGGACAGATGAACATGCTTAAATTGCTTCAGAATTTAATGTTGACTTGATGAATATTTGTATATCATTTTGGGTGTTGCAAGCGTTTTGACGATACAAATATACCCTGGTCATTGGATGGTCGTGTATAAAAATTCAAAAGTTATTTTAAAAACATATTTCTCTTCTGCTTGAGTGAGGTTGCCGTTGTTGGAAAGTTTGCTCCTCATACATATTATATATTCATAAGAGGTTTTTAATAAACCACGAATGCTTTTGACAATAGGTTACGATTTGAATTTTAATTTTAAGAGAAGTAAAGGACGAAAGCAATAGGTAGAGCTTCAAGTTTTTCATTCGATTCATAACGCGCAAAAGTATGCATCGGAAATTGTATGTATTTTATAAAGATTTTTCACTCGATATGTTCACACGTATTAGTCCGCCTAAAAGTATACCTCCAATACAGCAGATATCTATAATTACATGGTTATCCATTTTATGCTTCCGGAACTAAATGTAAAAGTAAAAGGCACATCTGGTTGAGATTCGGCTGAAAATGGAACATCATTTGAATGACCTCCGCGGCGTCATCTTACAGAAATGGATCCTTTCGAGATGCTTGCAAACAAACATTCGCTCAAGCATTATTTGTGCTCTCGCTGCAAACTTATTAGCGAAATTCTAATCATTTCTTTTTTTTTGTTTTTATAATGGGTGGGTATCTAAGTTTCGCACAAAGGTTAATGTAGTTTGCTCACCTTTTTTTTTTAATTTTATTTTTTAGAAAACTATTTTTCTCTGTTTATGATGAACCCAAACGCTTTTAAATATTTTGCAGGCCTTTTGGGAAATTTTCTTTTTAATTATAAATATTTTAAACAAAATATTCAACGTTGCGCAAAGCTAAGGAAATAAACTAAAACAAGAAAAAAGCGCAAAAGATATTGTATTCAGTTCAGACCGAATTTTGCGCTACCCAAAGTTCCTGGCACTTTTTTCTTATTTGCCTTTATCTAACATAACAGGATTTAGTAACGAATTTTTTAATTTTCATTCTTTATTATGCTATGACCGGGATAAAGCACTATGTCCTTGATTAGTCTGAAGTTCTGAACCTGTTCAGGTTTGTTAAGCCGTCATCTATCCGTCTGTCATATATTGTTCAAATGTTCGCGTTCGCGAAAATTTAGATAGAAAACTGGAATTTTTTTTATATTGTCTTGATTTCTGGTTCCATCAAAAAGTTAACACGTCCACAAGAGAGGAAATTGTAAATTAGCATTCTTAGCAGATATTATAAATAAAATTTGTGAAGTGAAGCTTTCATTCGAAAAAGTGTGTAATAAGTCTATAAATAAGTTCAGTATAAGTAAGAAATTATAGCTTAAAATGGACGGCATATAATCGAAAGAAAGTGAGCAAGAGCGGATGACGTGTAAAAGGGAATAAAAATTAATTTCTCTTTCCTTTTTTTTGTTTTTTTTTTTTTGAAATTATCTTTTAACTTTAAAAGTCCTTCCCATATAATATTTATTCAAAGAATTAAAATTATTTCGTTGAAATAATTATTTTTCACCACATTTTTTCCTCGATTCCTTCTCGTTCTACAATATATTATCTTTATATTGTTGCTAAATGTTTTATCTATTAATAAAATTTTCCACTAATATTGTTTTTGCGGTTTTTAAAGGCGTTCAATAAGAGACGCTTAGCGATTTTGCCAGTCTCTGGTGGGATTCTGTGTATGAATTCTTAAAACTAGGTTTTGTTCTTTTTTTGCTTTACCCTATGTAGTAAAAGTTTGTGAGCAGTTTTCCATCGACTTTAAATAAATTGACTGTTACGTTTGCTAGTTTTGTGCGTATTAAAGAGATTTCAAGGAATGCATTCTATCAACTGTACGCTTGCGGGACAAAAACTTACCCATACGAAAAATATTACTACTACCCCGCTTTGCATCGTAATAGTGATATTTTTGTTTCTTTTTTCTTCATTTTCTTTTTTTTTTTTTTTTTTGACGTTCTTCTTTAAATGGTGAATCTGAATTTACCAATATCAAGGTATGTATGTTTATCAGCAGAAGTAAAAAAAGATTCGCATTCTATCTGAAGCAAACTGCCGACAGAAATACAAACGTGTACATAACAGTGTGTAAACTATTTGATATGTGCACGTTCAGTTATGTTAGGTAATCCTGAAATTTCTTGCGATTTATCCCAACACCAGGTTGAAATAGCTTTAGTTGGCTATAGCTATATATAGTTATATGGAGAAGGCTTATGCTGATTTTGTACTTGGACTTGGAAGATCACAATGAGCATTTAAGGTATATTTTACTTTTTTATTTCAAAAAAAGGGAAAAAAGCTGGAGAAGCACATTGAGAAAGATGTGCCGTATGAGGAGATAATGTTGTAGTAGAACGCACTTATCAAAATTGATTTGCGAAATTTCGTTCTGGTAATTTTCAGTGAAAGATTTATCGCGTTCTGGTAGGCCAAATACCATTGATGACAACCAATTAAACGCGACATATAACGGTTCGTGGGATTGCAAAAAAACTTCATTCATTCACAACATCATGTTTATTCCTTATATGTAGTGAAAATCCGAAAGAAACTTGCTGTCTACCTAATAGGTGGGCGGTTATATTGTAACAGTACGGTTGCTGCTGCCTAAAGCTATCGGTATCTATTTCTTTTGTTATTCTTTTTTTTCTTCTTCCCTTCAATTTCTAGAATACATTTGAAATATATAAGTGGTTCGTTCGAATTTGAGTGTAAGAGGAAAACGGCCTAAAATTATTAAAAAGAAATGTATGAATGGATTTTCACAAGAATCTTACTTCATTAGTTAAACGCAACAACAATGTGTCTATTTTTAACTTGCTTACTTACTAATAATAGATATTAGTGCAGTGGATTAAATCTATATGGGGATCTATTTTGGATGTAAATGTTAGTTAAATGGTTTGAAAACGAAACTTCCATTCGGTTTATTTGCCTTCTAATGAAGATCTTGTCCACACTGTACGAAAACACATAAACATGTTTCGAATTTTTAGTTTCACTTTCAAAATCAATCAATGGCTTACCGAAGTGCATTAGGCTTAGATTTTATGGGCAATTTAACGTCTGGAAGACTAAATCTTTCCGATGTTTGTCGATGGAGGCGAACAAGATAGAAGGTCTTATTAAAATGAATTTTAGAGTAATGTCTCTTTGCTAATCTTTGTTAGGGAGCGGTGTAGTAATAAATTCTCTCCGCTGAAATTGATTGCTCCGTAAAACGTATCTACATACAACAATTTTCCCGAAATTTCAGGTATCTCTAATTTAGATGTTGATGTGTGTGCGATGTAAGTTTCAATTGTTTACCCATCCTTCAGGATAGATGGCGATCAGCAGCATTTACGCCATTACATGTTATTCCCTGTTAAATGGGAAAAAAATTCAGCTGAAACTATGGATTAATTGGCTGGGGATAAATGGGATATTCGTGCGAATAATTGCAGCCTTGAAAATGCCGAGAATTTGCATATGTCCGTCCATCTTCGGCAGAAGCAAGCCAGGAAGTGATTTTAAACTTGGCCTGTGACCTGTCTCCCCATTTCGGGTAACTTTCCAGAAATGTTTCCTTCTGGTTAGCATTCGTTCAGATCGATATAGTCAAATTTACCAGATCATCACCGAAGTGGCAAATGATCATCAAGTATTTTTTAAGCAAAGCTGCATTTCATCAAAAAATTGAACGAATTTGTCAATACACCAAACACATAGTTGCGCTGTTAATGAAAATTCACTTTAGATCTTTGTAGGACGTGGGACGGAAACAAAAATCATATCCTACGCTGATCAGTAGTGTGCACAGTATATAGAGCGGACTCACACAGTTATATTTGGGCGTAACAGGAAAACAAATAGAATTAATGTACACCTAAAATCAATGGTAGATAAGATTAACACGCTAAGTACGCTATAAATCGTTGGAAACCTTTTGAAACTGTCATCTTTATGTAGAGTACGATTACAATAATTTTTCATAACTTTTTTTGGAAAATTCGTTACAAAAAGGTGTCCTGACCATTATACGTAACTTATCAAATTAAAGTAGCGAGCATCACCTCATATCATATTAACACTCGTTGCTACGTTTCATTATTATAATTAATATAAAAATTTGCTTTATGTTTATGCACTTATTTCAGCATTCAGTTGAAAAGAATATGATTAACGGGAGAAATTGATATTCATTCTTGACGAAATTCTTCTCATTCCATTGAATAGGATAAGCTATGGCAATTAATTACACTTCAGCCTCGATCATATTCTCAAGCATGATGAGACTTCGATCTCTTGATGTATTCCGTGTTATTATTTTTGTCTCATTCTCATTTCCGTTAACACCCTATTAGTTTGAAAGTTATTGCGATCTAACGGGAGGCCATGTCATCGTATAGTGCCTGTTGGCATGATGAGGGGAGAATATCTATCTTTTCTTAAGCCTTACCTACCTATTATGAATTTGCTTCTAATGCGGATGTGTTCAGCTCGATGAGGAAGAATAAATTTAATCTTTAATTTATTGTATATAGAGATTATATGTTATTTGTATACAGATATTTATTATACCACATCACGCAATAAGTTCCCAGTCTCACATATGTAAGGCATCACTGTTGACATATTCATGAGCTTTCTCATGAACACATGTTTATGAAAAATAATAAACATACTGACGCCTTCTAATGTCTTTAAGGTGTCAGTTACCTCCCGTAACTAAAGGTTTCGGTTTTGCAAAACAATTTTATGCCCCTTTTTAATGGTTTCTGAGACAACTGCCGATTTTGACCGACCAGAGAGGTGCAATATCATCAATGTCCATCTTTCATCCCGAGGCTGTTGTCAGCTAATCTTCGAAATGTCATGAAATTTTGGCATGTATTGTTTGAAGAATGGTATGTCCTAGAAATCGTATGCGTCTGTCACCAGTGACGCTATGCATCGGTCAGACGGGAGACGTATCGAGTGATGTTTTATAGTCATTAAGAAACATACATATATATTTTTTCGTTAAACTGCAAGGTCAATGATAATATGTACACAATGGGCAATGAACAACTAATCTTAGCTCAGGGAATTATGACAGCGCTAAGATGTTATATACACACGAACATAACAAAATAAAAGGTTCAGCTCATAAGTCAGTTGAAAGTTAATTACTTATATTTTCTATATTAATTAGAATGCTTAAAAAAGTCAGTGTAAGCAAAAACACTGTTGAGTTGAATCAGAATGAAATGGATATTCACAGAACATGAGAGAGCGATTCAAAGCGAATAAATTATTTGACCAATCTGAGAGAATGATGGTAAGAAGGTGAGCCGGTTCCACATCGATAGGCGCGGCATTTTAACATCTAACATCATCTGGCTAGTTCGGGAAAATAAGACATTGGCAAAAGATATGTTAACTAAAATGCGTAACGAAAAGTTTCAAAAAAAAAAAGAAAAGAGAAACATTATGCCAGGTGGTCAATTAAATAAAAGCACAAACACTGCTGAGTTGAAAATGATTGAATTTAAAGGTAAGGACTCATAGAAAGCGAATGATCATAAAAATTCTTGGAAGAAAATGAAAAAATGAGTCAGTCTCCTTAATTTTTTTACTTTTTCTTACTTATCCCAATAAGCGAATTCAAAGCGAATAAGAAGTGGCCGACTAATCGAAAATGCAGATCGAAATGGTAACACCAACGTAATATTTAAATAATCATACGTATGTGCACACATAAGTACAGTATTCTCTAAATATTATTCTTGTAGTCTTCTGTTTAACGTCGTTCAGTGAACGGAACGTGACTTTCTTATTTATTGTTTATGCGATGTTGAAGGCTATTTAACGTCTCGCTATATTTGCGTCTTCTCGTCTATACGTAAATGGGTGTATCTTCTATATATTAGTTGTTGGTAGCTTCTCATTAAAATAACACACCTTCAAGGCGTTATATAAAAATAGGAGAAGAAGCAAAAAATAAAAATTTAATCTTAAATTAGTTGTTAACAAATTTTTAGAGACAAGAAAACGAAAAAAAAAGAAAGAAGAAGAATTGTTCTTTTTGCACAGTTCGTATGTCGTTGTTTGCTTTCAAATTTTTGGAGAAAGCTCTTAAAAATATATGTATTAAAGAAAAATAGAAGAACGGGAAGGAAGTTAAAAGAGCCGTAAAACAATTTTACAATTCTTTCGTAGAATGGTCCGTTTTTTTTTTTTTTTTTTTTTTTTTTTTTTTTTTTTTTTTTGAAAACAACAAACAAAAAGGAAAGCTAAGGGCGGGTTTATTGTATATATAAAATATGGTATATAAAAGATGCATTAATACGTACATATTTTTTTTGAAATTATTGCTTAATTTAGAGGTGAGGAGAATAATAACTTTTATGAATGTATTTTTAAAAACAAAAGTTTAGTTAACTTTTTCAATTCATTGAAGGAAGTCCTTCTTCTTGCAGCAAACCTACTATTACACTACGAACAATCTTGTAACGTAAGTGAACATTTTTTTTTTTTTTAAATCAAAATTGATAGACAACATATCACTGCTTTACGAAATTGGAGGGAAGAGAGAAAAGAGATAGAAAGGATTTACCCAAAGATAAGTAAATTATATACATCTTCATCGAGTGAAATGAAAATCGCACAGTCAGCACACATTCACAATGGCAAAGAAAAAGGCTAAAAATTTCATTACAAGTTTTAGGAGTTTCACAGATACTGTTAAATATAGGCGTGAACGTTTGCATTAAAAATTTACGTGACTTACAAAAATAATTCACAAGTCGAATACACTTTTCTCAAAATACTTTTTTGTGAACGTATTAAAGACAAGGCACAGTATAAAGTAACTGACGTAAATAACAAAAGCAAAAAAGAAGAAGAAGAAGAAGAAGAAGAAGAAAAAAGAAACGAGATTACAAAGACAAAATCAGGAAACGTTTTAAGTACACATATGTATGTATGTACATGCCCCTTAGAACAAAATACATTTTGCATTTCTGTAAATTTCCTAAATGGATATGTAAATAATACATGAAAGATAAGACAGCAACAACAACGGCATAACATAAGGGTACATTAGCGTGTGACGGTGCTGTGCTCTTTTAAGAAAAAGTTTAAGTAACTGAAAGAGCAAGGAAAGCAAATAAAAAGTAATTTCGTTTTATTTCGCTTTTTCTATCCATCACTGCGCATCGATGGGGTATATTCATTGGGTACAAGATTTGCAATGCCCAGAAGGAAGCTTCAGGGATCCATCCTATAAAGTGCGTTTAATGCATTTTCGATCAACATCGACATATGAATTGATTTAGGCAGCTCTGTCTGTTCGCTTGTTTGCGCTCGTCGCCCTTTGTACGACGTAAAAAGGTAACCGTACTCCCGGTCGCAAAAATTATGATCTCGGCTTCAAATTCGCAGGCTGTTGCACGTTCATATTGGAAATGGGCTGGATCGGCATAAATTGTGACGTAAATTGAAAACACTTTGACTGGGTTCTCTCCTCATTATTCATAAATTACAAAAGGTACAGCAATAGACATTTTCTGGACGATCGTACAGTGCAGTGCGTACAAAATAGAAAAAGTCACCTAGTCAGCTAGTCAGCCAGTCCAATATTCTAGAAAATCGGAGTTTCATTATTTTCTACAATCGTTGCTGTTTTTCAGATTTTTCTTTTTAATAAAAAATGGTGGATAGAAAAGTTCGGCCATTACCGAACGTAATTATTCTGTTTGTTTTCTTTTTTGTTTTTTTGGTTTTTTTTTTTTTTTTTTTTTTTTGCCAACAAGCTTTTTAGAATGAAACATAAACAACAGTGGGTGTTGCTTGAATTTTTTCGATAAATTTGTTTCATAAAACACTAAAGTTCCCTGTAAAATACGAAATAAGTTTATGTGGGTGTGTGTTATATATATGTATGCTCTTACTTTGATAGATCCGTGAATATATCATAAACGTTAATTCTCAAGTTTTTTAAGTCTTTTATTTTTTTTTTTTTTTTTATTTTCTTTTTAATACATTGATTTAAATATAAGCAAAAACAAATAGGAAAAGTTTCTTCTCTTGAGTTGAACATTGAATATACAAACGACGTAGATTTCAAATAAAATACTTGTCAAATAGGTTCAATTTATTGCAGTTTTCTTAATAAATTGTGCAAAATAAATTTTATTTTTCGCATGAGAAACATAAAAATGTATAAGAAATGTTTTCTTCTTTTAGATAAGACAAGAGTAGTAGTAGTAGTAGAGTAGTTTTGCTTTAACGGACTATGGATCGTCGGTTGAAAGATGAATTAATCAGAAATAGTAATGACGTGCGTTCTAAATAAGCGCTGCTAACGTGTCATGGACAAGCTTGAGACTAATATCGAGCTGAATGTGTCGTCATCCCGCAAAATGACGATTGCTTGCTGTTGCTTGTATATTGCGCTCATTTTTTGACTGAATTACATCAGTTCTTATTGGTAACGTTCGCTAGCGGTGGGTTAGTTTAGTTGTGCCTACTCGCAATACACTACATTCGACGCATGATCGACGCTCAGCGAAACAGCAGTGACACAGTGACATTTGTGCCTTATTATCGTTCGCATTCTTGCACATGACGTCCAGTTTTTTCCTTATCAGGGCAATTATAAGGCCGTGAAATTGCTGTAACCGAAAACAATTTAAGCTAAAGAATTTTCATTGATTGTAAATATTTTTATAATTAAATTTATGATTATATGTGATTTGGAATCCTGATTGCATGAAACTAATAGCATTTAAATAAATGGACTCAATGGTTAACTCCTTTCAAACAAGATGTAAATCGGTAATACAAATACTATATTAGAATGAAAATATCGGATTGCCAATATATACAGTCATGGAACATATTGCTTTAGACGGCAGCATATACACCTCACCACGTCACTTCTGCTAAGGATAAAGGTTAGGTTAAATTAGCGAACCACCAGATGTATGCAACCACCAGAACGAGTAGAATTTTTTTTTTTAGTATAACGAGATTTAAAATCGTTTCTTGAATTAAGTTAAGCTTGCTTGTCCGCACGTCTGCCTATATAACATTTGTTGATGTGTCTTGGCCTAACAACGAATATTGTTGCCTATGAATGTTGAATTGGTTTATTTTTGCATCCACTCCCCCTATAAAGCTCATTATTTTTCTTAAATAAATATATAAATAAAAAAATAGAGTATTCATAATGCAAAAAATGATTACCACATCTGTTCATTTATTTCATTCTTTTCAATGGGATGGAGCCGTATTTTGAACTTCATCACATATAAATGAGCTTTCTTTTAAAAAAGGAAATAAATCTTTATATGGAAACAAGGGTTTAATTTTTAGTGTTTATGTAATGAAAATTGGTAGAAAATAATGATTCGACAGAAGTTGACCATGGACTGCAAAGTTTTATTTATCGTACCCCTCTCCACATAAAGATTCTGATATGGCACTTATAGGTGTAAAGCGAATAAAATGAGTTGTATTAGACGAAGTGGCGTGGCGTGTGCAATAGTTGGCCTTGCCCGGCTATGATACATTATAGTTTTCACATGTTGCTCTTTCACACCTGCGGCATTAAAATCTCACGATTCCAACTCTGCATAAAACGTATGACACGCATTTTGAATCCACCTCAATTGTTTTGTTAACTAGTGCTAGCGTGTGTGAATATCTTTTTTGTAGTTTCGATTTCACAGGTCAAGTTTTGAATGGGTATGTTCGATTCGCTTACCAGAGACGCCCACGGAAACTTGAAGGACTAAAAAAAAAAAAATGTTTACATAAATCGTTTAGACTATTGATTGAATGTTTTTTTGAAAAGAGCTGACTAAGAGTTAGAGATAAAAACGTACCGGACTGTCATTCTTCAACACAAAACCCCTTTAAATCCGCGAATAATATTCAAGACTTGCTCTGTGTGTTCAAAAATTGATACGTTAAATATATTTTATAATGTATTGTAGTAGTAGTAAGTAACATCGACATCGAGGTTATGTAGTATCAATAGATATCGTAAAGAGTAAGCAAAGAGTAAAAGTGTTGTTACTACAATTTGATGCATAAAGAAGTGATGCAGATGAGAAGTGTTAACTCTTTTTAAAAAGAATATTTAACCACACTTAGGTTCATAATAATTTCAAACTCTTTTTGAACAAGATATTTACATGTAGAATATGTTTGTCTTCATTTATAATGTGTTGGATTTCGTATGCTTTCAAACCACAGAAATTTAAACATTTCCTATGTGTGTCAATAGATTTCGAGTGTTTTCATATTATATGCATTCAAACGATTTCAACGTCGCACAAGCATGCATGCTTTATTTATGCACATATATAATGAAGTTTTAAATGCGTTTATTATTACGAGTTAAGTGAATAATTGTGCAGCAAAAAAAAAGAGATAAAACAGTTCACCAAAAATGACCGAAATAGTTCGATAATTTGAAATTCAGATTTAGTCGTTTAGAAAAACTTACAAATAAAAATTTATTTGAACAATTCAGACAAAAAAAAAAAAGAAAGCCCCTATAACGCAAATCGATAGTATCGTATATGTCACTGTAATCAACTATTAGAAATTTTTGCAATTAGATCTCTATCATGCCGTATAGCAAATAGGTCACGCTAGACTGAAATTTGCTATGCATACACTGCCATCATTGCAAAAACTAAGGGAAATTCAAATAATTAACCGGGACATACGCACAAAACGCAACAGTGACTTTAACGATATCCAGGTCCTTTTCCGTTTCTCTCCAAGTCCTATCCATACGCTGATATTTTGCTAGTCTAACAAAATTTAAATGCGAATAATTTCCGTATTAAACTTAATCTATATCCGGTCGCCCACACATCATCAAAACGCAAAACAACGCACAAAAATATATGAAGCTTCGACACTCTACGATATTGGGTGGGCTGATACGCGTACATGTTAAATGTATGGGAACATGTTTGTCGTTGCATCCCCTTTGGTATTCTATGTGTCATACTCATGAACTCATTTTGACTGCTTTTCAAAAGCTCTCGGTTTATACTTTACCGTAGACTGCGACATTTGTTCTTTTAAGCAAAATTTCGATTTAATTATCATGATTTCAGAGAGATTTTGCATTCATAATAACTTCACTTTCCCGGCAACGAGAACTCTATATAGTGAAGAAGTCATCGAGAATGTCAGCAGTCGTCTGTTTGCGGACTTTTCTACTAAGAAGTCAGTTACTGACGGTTAAGATTTTCCACAGGTCTGTGTTGTTATTGAAGATACTGGAGAAGTGGTAACGTCCGAGTTGCTGTTTGACTATTGGGTTGATATTTGTTTCTTGTATAATAAAATCCATCGAGGAACAAGCTAGATGGGAATCTAGGAAATGTAGACTAAAACTATTGTATCCACAGGTGTCGAGGATTGCCCACTTAATCGTAAATCATTCGTGTTTAAAAAAATGTCGCTAGGTATGCCTAAGCAGGACCGATAGTGAATTCTTCGGTTAAACTAGGGTGTAAGCGCTAACAACTGGGTACAGTCCTTTGGGGAGTATTCATGATGTTTGTGGCTAAACCCATCGCGGGAGTATTAAATATTTGCAGGTGCAGATAT
Source organism: Glossina morsitans morsitans (assembly GCA_001077435.1). NCBI lineage: Eukaryota > Metazoa > Arthropoda > Insecta > Diptera > Glossinidae > Glossina > Glossina morsitans. Next base: position 109,177 of record CCAG010001224.1, on the reverse strand, counting down.
GTCTCGCTTTGCTCAGATTGTCTGGATTATCTGGTAAGCTGGAGGGGGCACCGGCAATCGTCCGTAAATTATCCAAAAGGCTTCGGATGGACTTCGTCTGATATGCCATCAAGGCAGATGCAGGCGCTAAACAGGAATGACTACAATAACTTAATATCTAAACACTTTTTGTAGCCTCGATTTAGTTTGTCGAGCGTTTCAAATCCCCACGAGTATCCAAGTAGATAAGAATAGCGACTATCAAGTCAAGTATGGTGAATGCTCGGGTGGCAGCTTGCCGGTCTCTTTCTCACTTCCCTTTATCAGCGTCTACTTTAAAATATATATTAGGACCGCTTAGTGAATAGATAGCGAGAAAAACTGTAGCGGTTTACCTGACTTGTTTGCATACAATTAACAGCAAGCGAGATAATTGTACTCGCGTTGAGGCGTAGTTAGCCATCGCTTCCACAATTCTTTTTCCATTGATACTCGTACCGCAATATGCCAAACAATTAAACCAAAAAAAATATTATAATTAACGCATACACTCTTCATAAGGTTTCTTGATTGGTAGAACACAAACATATGCCAAATCGAACGCCTTTTACAGTGACCGAAATATGTTAACCTGGTTGCCTGGCATGCTTAAACTTGTTTAGGTATATGAACCTCGACCCTGCTTTTCGAAACGTCATAAGGGCTGAAACGTCAAGTGGCTTCTTGAGCATGTAGAATACAATGATGATCTCAGTTCGAAAGTTCGTTGATAACGACGAAAAACACCCACATATGATGACCTTGGAAGGTTACAGCGTAATATAACATTTTTTATGTGATGCACGGTCCCTTAAAAAGTAGCTTTCTTTCAATAAACGCGAATAAACCGTAAGAGAGAAACCATGTAGAAATTGAAGACCTCATGCATCTGGTTTTAGGGGGAGTGTGTAGAGTGCCACACTAACGTGGGAAGAGCAGACATATTGAAAGCGAAGCTTCAGAGCTACCATTTAAAATCTAATAATAAAACAAATGATTATTAGGATTATTTTGGAAAAAATCTTCTCGAAGTTTGACCATCAATTAAGTAGAAGTATGAATATGAACTTAAGTTAAGCTTGAAATTCTTTAAAAGGGTACGCAAGGTCGTCGCATAAGGTAGAATTACCTAACATTTTTCAAAAAGAAAAACAAACAGAAAAGGGAAAATGAAAGCTGTTTAGGTCGAAGTCCTCCTGCCAACTTTGAGCATAAAAATGAATAGTAATTCGCTTTTTTAGTTTATTGGTATTGGTATTCTAATAAATATGTGATATTAAATATATTTATATATACATAATGTATTAAAAAGAATATAAAAATTATCTTAACATTCAAGTAAATGCAAATTTCATGTGAATTTGTCATGTTGTGGCAATTATCGTAGTATTGAAAGGTACTTAAAATGTACGACTTTCGGCTTTCACTAGTACACCGAACAAGGACGAGAATAAAAAATAAAATATTGTTATTTATTATTATTTCATTGTTTATCTGATGCCCTTTTCCCTTTGTATTGACCTAAAAGCGTATTAATACAGTTTATTAAGGTCATATAAACGAAACGAAACGAAACGAAATTCTTGCAAAAATAAACCTGTTACTGCGATGCGGCGGCGGGCGTACATAAGAACATTGCAATGTTGTTCCCTTTGAAATTGTTGCTAAAGGAGAACAAAAAAGTAATCAATACAACAGTTTGAATAGTGAGCATTTTAGGAGAATCGCTGCATATTGCCGGCACATTGAATGAAGCCGAATGAATTTTTTCCATGATTTTTTTTTTTTCTTTTTTTTCTTTTTTAAACCTGTACGGCCACGTCCATGAGATATCGATAGAGAGGAAAGTCATATTAATCCAGCAATCTTGACTGTGAGTGAGAGAAGAGTAAACGTGTTATTTTATATTCTGAGATGTCATTCCCTTTATCAGGTATTGTATCGCATTTAAACTGCACTACATACCGCATCGACAACACTACAACTGAGAATAATTCCAGCGCTAAAAAATATTTTTCATTTCATACACTTTCCGGTGAAGGATGACTGTAAAGCGTAACAAAGGAAAGTAAAACAGAAATGTAAATAAAGTTTACGCTTGTTTTTCAACTGTAGATTCTTACTTATCCATTAAGAATCATGTCAACAACAACTTTTATGTAAGAAATAAAACAAAACGAGAACGAAATCATATTTAGTTTAAACCGAATCGGATGATACTCAATGCTTGCTTGTTTTTTTCGTTTGTCAATCCGAATGATAGCAAGATGAACGCCCAATCGATTAGATAAGTGTTCGTACATTAATAACACATATTATTATTATTATGTTGTTGTTGTTGTTGTTGTTGTTGCTATTCTTGTTATTATTATCAGCCATTATATACTCGGACTATGCTTGACAAAATAGACCATTGCAATGCACAGACAGAAAGACGGACTTGACAAAATTTGCGTTCGCTACTCCGATCCGGTCTAGCACATCAGATCAGATTTGTATTTGTCGCAAACAAAAGCCCTTCTGATGAAAACCGGAACATGCCTAAGGAAGAGAATATCGCATACTTGCTGCGTTTTGCTACTCTATTCTGCTCAAGACTGGATATAATTTATGTGCTCTTCGCAACGTTTGCTTCTTGTTTACTGTTGCCGGTGAAAAGATTATATCATTGTACCTTTACATTTCTGCAATGAATATAAAGGTAAATAAATAAAATAACAAATGAATGTTAGGCTCTTATGTTCTATGTTAGTAGATTTTTGTTTGTATATTGAAGACGATAATGGCAGAGACAACGAAATACACCGATATTCCAATATTTTGTTCAACATTGAGATTAGGAGAATCATAGGGACCTTGTGTGCCTGTCTGTTTTGTGTCTGTGTCTGCTATCAATAACGGTAGCAATGCTGTTAATTAGTACCCACATGTATGCTTGCTCTTCCATTCTCATAATTTATATGGGCTTGAATTCTGTTAATAGTTTCTTAACAGGACGACGAATTCTCTCAAAAGTTTGCAAAGCAGAAACACATATAATTGTGAATATGCGCTATTGTGTACATATAAGAACAAAGGCCAAACAGCAGGTATGTACGTAGCAGATATAATTTGTTTTCTGTTCATCGTTTATTATGAAGAGTTGAAAAATTACACGCTCTCCAAATGCTCTGACATATTTCGATAAAAATTTTCATATCAAGAAATATGAAGAAATTTATTATTAATAAAAAGAAATATCTTGTTATTTACATACATATGTATATATATATGTATATATTAATCAAAGTCATAGCAGTTATGACAAGAAAACAAGATCGTATGACTAATGACCGGTCCTTACGCTACTTACTATACAGCTGTTAAGCTTCAACTTATTCCTAAATTGTTGTTCAAAGCCTTCAAATTCAAAAAAAGGCTATTCTAGAAGACGGACACCAAAAATGCTTTATGTGTTAAATAGAATCCATTTACTTATGAAAACGAGCTTTCTGATAATTATTATTATTCGCTTGCTGGATTTTTCATTGCGGCTGCGATAGTTTGTCGCCTTATAACATACATCTTAGATTCTGTGTCGAATTTACCATGTGTTCGTTCGTACTGTATTGTATTCGTTAATTATTTTTGGTAGAAAAATTGAACCGAATGAAGCCTGAATTGAAAGTGCTCGCAGTCTCTGCCCATTCAGGTTTCTACAAAAAAACCAAAACATTTTCCATCTGCACAAGCTGTTATTATTTTAAAATATTTTCCGAAACCAACATTCACTTTCATTTCATTTAAAAGTGCTCCTGGTTGACACGGTGTTCACAATTTATAAAATATGAATAGAAAATGTCTTTGTATCCGCTTGAAAAGACGAAAGTTCAATGTCAGATGGCGCGCTTGTGTGCACTTGTATTTTGTTGCATCTTATCCAAGCGCTCTTATAATATAAAAAGCGCTAAACAATTGTTTTTATGTTGCAGGTTGCAGGTTGAAAGTTGAAAACAGGTTAAAAGTTGAAAACAATATTTTCAACAAAATCCTTTTTTGTAACTCTTTGACCGGTAATCGAAATGTTTATGGGTACATTATAGTTATTAGCAAAAATCTAGTGTTTTTTTTTTTTTTTTTTTTTGAAGCGCTAATGGCTGTTCCGAAGCCCTAATGATTGTCAGAAGCTTAAAATTGCTACTTTAATAGTTGGGTAGATTGAGTAGAATTTCCCTGCATAATCTACTAACACATATGTCATAAGATTAATAATAATTGACATTAATGTGATATTTCAGAAATATCAAATAACCATCTGAAAGTACGGTATGGTCTATCGGTATTCATCCAGACACATCCAGTTAACACAAAAACGAAGTGCTCAAGATTCATTGCCTGCCAATGCAAATATAAATTTCAAGCACTTATTTTTTGACGAAATTATATTAATGGTGTTGTAATAACTAACTGTTAATGTTTATTTTCAATTTCCTTTCTCGGGAGTTAAATACTTTCAGTTAGTTCAACTTGGATAAAAGTTTTCCTTTGCTGTGCGTTCGTTATGTCGCCTTCGTAAAGTTAGTTAAGCTTTTGCTGTTGACTTAAATAAAATTTTAAAAATTTTATTCCTTTGCAACTTGCTCGTCTGCCTCAGGTATCTTTTGTAAAAATAAAAGTTTTTATTAATTTTTACACAGCTTCTGTATGAGGACAAAGCACGCAAAATGTGTGTGCATATATATATATATATATATATATGTAAAAGTATGAAAAAAGTAATGAAAAAAATATTTCGATTTGAAGCAAATGAGACGTAATGTGATCTTGGATAAAATTTCATTTATTCTCCTTCTTCTTCTTCTTCTTCTTCTGCTTTTATTATTATTATTATTAACTTAGCCAGAGAAATAAATTCTCTTAGACTAAAGTATTAAAGCACTAGCAAGCAATCTAAGGCTATCCCCGGCTTTATTAAAAACTCTACCTCACTTGAGATTTGAACTCACGACCATTGACAGTTGCTAAGTCGAAACTCTTGCCAACTCTTGGCCACTCAGGCAAATTAATTGATTTCATTTAATTTTTCAATTTTACTCACTAGAATTTTTTAAAATCTTATAGCAATTGTTTGATGTTTTGGTATTGTGTTGATATTTGATATGTAGCAAGCATGCCACACCTGCATATACTGTTTACATGCCCTTTGTTGCTGGCTGTTCATATTTGCGAAAAGTAACAATGCATCCAGAGTCAGATCAAATATGGAATATTCCACAAAGAGAAAGAAGATGAACAAAGTGCAGGAGAATTCAAACTTCAATGAAACGGTAAACGAAAACATGTTAAATATGCCGTAAATGAGGTTTCGCATTTTCAGTTATCCTGGCTTCAATTAAATCAATTTTAACGTATGTGTACGTTAAGAGCAACAGGATAAAAATTCTTTCACAAAACATTAAAGTGAAATATACTCGAAAAGATTAGGCAATTATTTTTTTTTTTTTGGTACGTTGGCGTGTGGATGCGTGTCTGTTTGCTTAGTGTTAAATCTGTTTCTTGAAACTTATTCAAAATATTTGTAACATTAAATTAAATGAAAATTAAGAAAGAAAAGTGTTTCCATTGTTCATTGGTCGATCTCTACTGCCTGCTACTAAAAAATGTTCAAAGTTAACGTAAACGCTTTAAGATTTTCGTTTCCTTGCGCGGTTGCTTTGCTTCTTGCTTAGTCTGATATAGGAAAGTTTGCATATGTGTTCAGGTTAATTTTTAGACCAATTACGAAAGGATTTCATACCACTCTCATCCTCTAGCACCGCCACCACGATGCTAAGCGAATTAAACACTCTTCGTCTGGCTACCTGTCAATCTTTCGTCCATTGTCTAAAATTTCACGGTCGCTAACACAGAAACTTTAAGCTGAAATGTGGCATATAATGGTACAGCAGACCAAGCCCGAAAATGGACGTGACTCATCCCAACCCTAAACACTCCTAAACACCTACAAATGGAAACTTTAAGCTGACGTTTATACCAAATGCTGAACTGAACACAGTATCATATATAACTTAGGAGTTTAAGAGGCGCTTAGTATGCTTACAGACTTGTTACTCTAGCTTTCTGCCTATAAGCGATGCCCGGTTAAAGCAAGTACAAATATTTCCTAAGACTGGCTGTGGACATCGATAAATTTCTCCTCTTCCGCCTCTTAGCTAGGTACTTCGATTAACTGCCACGCCCACACTTAATGGCCTGTTTTCAAATGTAATAAATTAATTGAAGACCATAGATTTCTTCGTGACACGCTTGTCTTCTTCAACTCAAAATATGAAAATTAGTTAATTTATTGATGCGTAGTTGAATTTTTTTAAACATAAAAATTTGAAAGAAAAATTCCTTTATTTTGTTCCTCTTAGAAATCAGAGGTATCCCCCCCAGTTTATACGGTATTGTAGGCGTGTTTTTCCAGCGGTTTGGCCCATTTTCAAGACCAACTTGCATGCAACAATTTCCAATGGTTCTGAAAATTTGACCACGATAGATTAATTTTTGAGGGCAAGAACAGACGCGCGTTCTTATATCGGTTCAGAATTTGAAGCTGATCAAGAATATGTGCACTTTGTACCTCGTCCTTCGGCGACGGGGATGAAAATGACATACTTATTAGTTCCAGTGTGTAATTATTGAGAAAGAACTTTCGAGCTGAAGAAAGCCGTTAATGTTATTAATTATTTATATATATATATGAATATTACATATTAATTACATATATTTTATATATGTATATATAAATAAAGTTAATAAGGGTTTTCCTTTTTCTGTAGTAATTAAAAAATTATTTGTAAAATGTAAGAGTGCAATAAGCAGTACTTTGGCAGAGGTTTAAAAAAAGTTCCATTTTTAAAATACTGTGGGCATGATTTGCATTGACTTTTGGGTCATCAGTTAATGGCTTTCCTGTTCTTCACGCTTACCCAAATGGAGTCGTTACATCAGATATCACTCTATCACTTTAGCTTTATGGAAGTCGTAGAATGAACTACGAGCTGTTGTGTTGTATGAAAAGTGTTGAAACAATTCCAAGACCCTGAAGGAAAGTTTCTCATCTGTTAAGTTTTTAACCTCTTGCGAATATTTTCAGTAATAATACGAAGATACCAACAACTATTTAAAGAGTTTTGTTAAATAATCGAAATTTATTGTCAACTTTTGACTTATTTTAACTTTAATATCATTATGTGAAGTGTTAAACCCTTTTGGGGTCAGTCTTTGCCGAAACGAACATTTGATAAATGCTATCTCAAGGATATAGTTCGATCATTTAATATTGATGATTGTTTTTTTTTTTTATTACAACAAAAATCATTTGTCGCATTGCTTACGGTGCGGTTTTATTATGCGTAAATAATAGTAATATGGCTTTAATAACCATTTCTACACATAAATATAGGCCTGAAAGTTTTAGGTGTCAACGCTTAAAGTATGTATCTTAAGGATATTTCATATCTCATTAGATTGCAAATGAAGTTTGTTCAGGTGTATTAAATCAATATATTTACGTTAATAGTAACTTTTATCAATAATTAAATTTATATCTTGCGGATTGCATGCGCTTCAACGCTTCATTTTCGTCAGTTGAACACGTTCACAAGTTCTCGCCTACAATTACAAACGGAGATATCAAATTTTAACTTTGTTTATGCAATAAATTTTCTTTTACATTATATATTATGTATGCTGTTTCATGCTCATGTTGTATTAAGCATGTTGTATTACGCTTTGAATATTTACACTCTACATAGTTGTGCAAGTTCATGTGGGGATGTATATATATGTATACGTACGGAAGGACATAAAGTAAACTCATATTTTATTAAATCAGTCGATTCAAAATCACTTTTAACGCCGACTTAAGCTAGCTTGTCCGTCCGTTCGTTTTCCACTGCACTATATATAGTTTTGTGTTCAACCTACAAGCATAAGTTTTAGAGATATTTTCATGAAGTTTAGTATCTCTGGGACGTTTTGGGTTTAAGGAGGAACGCTTATGCAAATAGATTGGATCGGATCATTTTTAGGATCTACCCGCTATAAATTTGTTTTGAGACCCCCTTATCTGGTAAAAATTGTCCATTTTTAATATTTCTGGGCATAAATGAAAAAGATGAAAAGGGATGGATCTTTTTCTCGTGTAAATGTTCTTGGGACAAATGTATTTTCAAATGGTAATACCAGTCAAATTTTCCATATGTAATAATGAAAATTGGTACGAAATAGTGGGTTGACATATAAACTTCTTTTTGGATTTCGCCCTCATGCACACGAGTAGTCGACCATATCAGAATTGCGATTACCAAGTCAATGTCCGGTAAAGTTTACTTTGATTGTAACTCTAGTCAGTGCTTCAGGCAATTAAGACACATAGCGCTTACCGATTGGGCATACACCGAGTATGCTGCGACCACCACCCCTACTCTCTTTTTCTTTCCTCATTTCTTTCTGACCGCCACCGTGTTTCCCAAATAAGGAAAATCCTTTGAGTTCTCATAGAAAATCTATATGATAACTAAATTAATCTTTTAATATGATTATGATGAAGTTAAGAATTACCAAGATGAACTTAAACCTCTTTACACTTTACCTGTTACAGAGGTAAAATTACAAAAGTCTATGAGATTGTTGGAAGACCATGACCGTTTTCAATAGGCGCAAGAAAATTGTTCTTTAGAACTCTTGGAGGCTTTTGATGACGCCCGCGTTACAGACTTTATTCCGAGTTTCATAGAACTCCCTCGTAAATCTGTTACAGAATTCCCTACAGATGCTTTGCCATTGAAAACCGTGAAGACTTTGCTTAAATTCGAAGAAAACACGCAAAAAAACCCTTTTCAACGTTCCACCGATATTTCCACCCTACTCAAGTTGCCAACTGCAAGAGCTGAAAGAGCAGAGTACACACCCGGACATGAACTAAAAATCTACATACGTGTTTATCGGCCTGCTCGAGCAACACATGAACATCGCACTTTAGAGAAACCGGTCTTGGAGGAAGGAAATATTTATCGGCCGATGACGTTTTCTCTCAGACATGTACAAAAATTAAGCAATAAGCTGCTTATGCTCACATAACATATTACGTTTACAGTGATATCATTGGCGACAGGATTCGGTGTAAGCAAAATCTAAATTCCTTTTTTCTCTACATTGTTACGAAAGTCTCTTCTTGCTCTTCTTGCTCTTCTTGCTACGGTTCGTATCACAACATCGCGGTTTTTATTTACAATCAATTTCTGTGAGGGTAGGATTACTTGCAGTTTAGTTAGCTTGGTACAGCATTCTTAACTTAAACTTTCCTTTCGACTCGACAAATGTTCTTTTCCGCCTGACTATGTCTTCTGCAAATATTCTGTTTATATACATTTTTACAAGCATATTACTATTACTTAAGTACATGGCTATACATATTTTTAATCCCCCGTTAATCCGTTAATTTTTTCGCCAATCTTTTTCGTCGGCCTGCATCTGCATGACGCGCCACGAATTTGCACTTAGTTGTTCCCGCTCGCGGAAATTTATTTTCTGGGAAAATCAATTAGTTGGATTTCCGATTTCCATAACAAGGTTTTACTTTGTGAAAGCGATTCCGCGGGATCTATAGAATTCTGCACTCGCTTCAGTTTAAATAAGCGGAAGGCCGGTCGAATGGATGGATGAACTATTCTACCCAAAATATGTTAAGTATTGCTTTTGTCATTTTGGACGAAAAGCTAAGAGCAATTAAATGCATTCACAAGTATGCATATGCGGATGCAAAGAAACTTAATATTAATTTTGCATGAAACACTAACCATGCATGCTAATGACTGCTAAATTGCATGAAAACATACGATCTTTCGTAATCTGCTGGAAATGCATAGTAACTCATTGAATTTTATGTCAGTCTCCTATTGCGAATTAATGAAGTCGAAAAGCTTTTCACAATATCAAAAGTGGTTGCCAAAGAGGACCGAACATAAATGTAAAGTAAAAAGAGTAGAAAGTGCTTTTTAATTGTTTACAAATAAGTTTAAGGATAAAAACTTTCTTTTGTTTAATTTAAAAATGTATTTCGGTTTTGGTTAAAATACTCTCTGACGACAGCCGAAAAACTTGAAAACAAATATAAGCAAGAAATACGTATTGACTTTGAAGCGAATTTTATAAAGTTATTAGTTAGTTAGTACAGATGTTAGTAAACAAGCCCAACAACCCGCACTTGGTCTATTTTTATTGAACTTTTACTTTACAGAGCTACTAAGAATGTTTTAATGATGAAAATCCTTTTGAGTTTTCACATGCTTTTTAAGTTAGCCATTCGTGAAAATCGATTCGATTGTAACTTTTGTAAGATTTTATTGAAAATTTTTGTGTTAAATTAAAAGCCAAACTATGCCTTTGTTACTAAGCTGTTTCTGTTCTATAGAATGGTCTAACTTTTCACTTATTTTATGTTTTTTTTTTTAAGACTATTAGCATAGCAGTAATGTAACTGTAACTGTAACTGGTTCAACGAATTAAAAATTTTAATTTATGGCTTATAAGTATAAGTTGATCATTGTTGATCATGATAAGTAGCAAAGTGTTTGTATCAGCAGCCTGGCTAGACTCTTTTGCTTAAAAATGACTGTTGACTTTTGCAAGAATGTAACGATAAATCCAACCATTGCAGCGACTAAGTAAGCATCGCAATGTTGAAATCAAACAACAATCAAATACAACGTCTTGCTGCAATAAAATATTAATTATAGCGAACATATATATGCATATAAACTCTTAATCTTACTTATAGCTACAAACCATAAATTGCTTTCAACTAAAATCATATTTAAAAAACTATTACTGTGCAACATTATGCGAATCCTTTATGCGTGATTTTCACATTTGCTCACTTGTATTTTTTCAAGAGAGAAAATTAACTTTTTTTTTTTAAATAGAATTCTTCCGCATTGTCGATGCATTTTCTGCACTGTTGATTATATTACATACAGTACACCACTTGTGGTACAAAGCTGTGTTAAGCATGTTCGGGTATATATAAAACACTCAAGTGGATTTGACATAGATCTACCTTTTATTATAACTTTCTGATCTAAGCTTATCTGCCTGTCCACCTGTCCGTCTGCACGTATGCCCGCCTTGTTTCCTTATGTTCAATTTGCAAATCAGAAATTTTACGATACACCGACTTGCTTTGGCCCAAAGACGAGCACTTCTTTGCCTGCTTCCCGTATAACAACCTATTTCGAAACTTTCTATATAAGCAACTGTCAAATGGTGGACTGTAGCCCACTGACCTGATTTTACTTGTTTTAATTGCTTTCGTTTTCTTCAATAAAAATTTTCTTTACTTGATCTGCACTTGAATGAATCACTTATATATTATATTTATTAGAAATTTGCTGCATTTTCAATTAATGGCAATTGACTAGATGAGGCATAGCCGTTATATGTAAAATAGATTGTTGTAATTTTCAGCTATTCCGACATCTTGCCAAATTCCATAATCGTTTCTAATAAGGTTTCTAGTAAGGATTTTTCAAAAAATTTTTGATTTAAATGCTATTTGATATTTTTTAATAGATTTTCTTACACCTTTAAACTCAATGAATACTAAAATTGAACTAAACATTTTTGTACTAATAGTGTAAGAAATGAAAAATATCAATACATCAATCAATCATCCATATTGCCTGGTACTTATTAACGCATTTTGGTTAACAAGTAGCAGCCGAAAAAATTACCATATACTTGTTTTTTTGTCTTCTCCCTTCAAAAGCAAACGTATGTTTTACTCATTAACACTTAGTTTTAAATATGCATTAAAGAAGTATACAATGTCGTGTACACTACTGTATGTAGTTTAACACATATTAAGTTAAGAAAAACTGGCGTTTCTTCTCTAATACATTTGAAGAGATTGATGTTTATATCCAGAATTTGAGAAAATATTTATTTTATTGTTTTTGTGTACATTATATATACATGTGTATATATATATATAATAGTAAATAAAATAAACTATGTGAAATATAAATATGTTCGATTTATTTGCGTCCCTGATCTAATGGCAATCTCAAAATCCAGAAAATCACAACAACTAAACTTCACTTTAATACGCTTGCATTCATTTCTATATATATAGCGGGTTCAAGAACGACTGCCATTTGTAATAATACTAACGGATAAATACGGAGGTATATATAGTATGTAATAAGTGACATAAGAAAAATGAAAAAGTGTGGGACGAATAGGATATATATAGGAATAGGAAACGATCTCGATAAGCTCGAAATTTGCAAAACCTTCTGAATGCTTCTTAATGATGAGTATCGTCAATTCGTTTTAAATCTTTTTTTGCATCCATGGTTTCCCACACATACACATACTTGCGAATTTGTTCTGCTAATTGCTGTGCATTAGTTTATTTTTATTAATGAATTGATATACATTTTTGTAATACGGACAGCAATTATAAAACGTATTTGCCACATAGTTAGTCATATATTTCAATATTTTATTTTCAACTAATATCCGTGGATCATCATACTCTCGTGAACGACAACAATTCGGTGTTAAATTTTATTTACTAGGTCAAGAAAGAAATTAAATCGCACATATATATTTCGCAACAGGTGATTTTGCAATCGTGTAATTTCACTCTGGCGATAGTGAAAAATGACAATCCGTAAATAAGTTGAAAGAAAAATGAAGAGAAATTTTCAAAAAATTCCTTTATTTGTTTCGTATGTTTGTGAAAAATCGCATGAAGGAAGTTTATGGTAGAGACGTTTCTATGAAAAGTATTGCTTGTTTCGAAAATCTTCTTGATGTTAAATATATGCCAAGCTCTGGATCAAATTAACGTTAACAGGGTCAATGGAATTCTTACAAAAAAACTTATTTTCTTAATACCGATGCATCCAAAAATGATTTAGAAATGTGTGCATTAGAGGGCTAGAGGAGACAGAAAGAAGATTGATTCTTGGATATTGGATATGATTTTGTGATGGTGTTTCTTGGTATTGGAAATAAATGTCTTCCAACTTAACCAGACAATGGATTCCACTTTCCGCTGTCAAAAACTGATGCGCTAAAGCGTTTAAAATTAATCGATAGAAGAGAGATTATTTACCATAACGACAAGGCCAAATCTCGCTTGACAACAATGGAGAGAGCGTGAATATCAAAACTTTTAATAGTACGGACCTTGCCCTATCTGATTACCATTCGTTCCGTTTGCCATTCTGCAGTGATGACATAATAGTTCTTACAAAAAAAAAAAATGCCAATCGATTATCGATCGAAATTGCATCCGTTCGCTTTAATCAAATCAAAAGCAATCATTTAAAATTTGAAGAAAAACTTATTTGAGTATTGATGAAGAGACGCTTCGAACGTTTTCCTAAACTTAACATTTGTTGTTTTTCTTTCTGCTCATTTTGTTTAAAATAGAATAAAAGAGTCTTCAATGCATTCCGATTCGAATATTATGAGGTTTGCTGTGCCGTAGGATTGCTTGGAAAAGAAATTTTTCATAGAAAGTTGGCCTAACGAAATCTTTTTTCTATTTCTTGTTACACCTAAACATGTTCAAATAATTACATCGAACTTATATTGAAACTTTTATTTACAATCATCTATTTACAAATCATCTATAAACGTGAGGTTGCCAGGTTTTTTTTGTAGTCAGTCGGAAGTTAAAAAACCTATTAAAAGCGACAGATGTTGCGAAAAATATCGCGATAATAATCAATCGTGAACTTATGATCCTTGGTATAGTGTTGCATAGTTTTTTTTTAACTATCAGTTGAGTAAGTTAGTTATTAATGCTGTTAGAAGCCAGTATTATTTTGGCTTTGCAGTTCAAACGTATCAAAATTGCTATGTAAAAACTTACAATACAATATTTTTATAATTATTCTTTCGCTGCTGTCTTTCACTAGCCAGACTCGAATTATTTGTACTAAATAACGATTTTCATTCGATTAATTTATTTTCTTAAATTTTTCTTAATTTAATGTAATCTGTAGAGTTGAAAAAGTCTTAAACGCTTTCGCCTACTGTGTCCTCTGTTTTCATATTTAAAATATTTACAATATATTCTGCTTCTTCTTCTTTCTCTTTTATCTTGTTTCTCTTTGTTAGATTTATTTAAGAGTTTTCAATTTATAAAAGCAAATTTCTGTCTGACATTTTTACACATTTAAATAAATAGTGAGTGTTCAGACTTGTTTTTTTTATTTTTTATTTATTTATTTATTTTTTTTTTTCTGTTTTTCTTTTTTTTTCATCTTTTTCTTCTCATTCAACAGTTCTGTAGATACGCATGTAATATGTGAACACTGGTACGGCCGCCAGCGGCTGCGTTATACGTAGAGTCGGCTTTGATGTGTTCGGCGTATTATAGCGATGTAAGAATACTGAAGTGTGAATAAATACGTTCGCATACTTTTAGGGGCATTCATAGTAATACACTTCATCGTTTTGTGTGGATTTTAATAAGAGTGAATGATGTTGTATTGGTTGGTTGTAAGGATGACTTTAATGATTATGACACTAGTAACTGTGTACTTATGTTTATGTTTATGTTTATAACGAGCATTGCGGTGGCGATGGAAGTGCTGGAGACACTGGAGATGCTGATGACTATGATCATTGCCATGATATGTTCTATTTGTTTCGTGCTTGGCTTATCTGTTTCGCTTCTTCTTTTTCTTTTTTTGTGTTTTTTTCTTTCATTTTTGATATTTTCTATTTGACAACGTCTGTCAGATTATACGGAAATATGTGAGTTTTTCGTTTATACAAAGCACTTACCGTCCATTTAAGATACATAACAATTAAATCGACACCGCGACTAACACCATAATTATATATATATATATATATATACATATCGTACATGTTTAATACTTGCGTTATTATCCGTTTCAATACTTTTTTTCAAAATAAAAAACATCGTTCTTGCAATGAAGTGAATTGGTTGCTTATGGCTATAATTCGACTGAATGGCTGTCTGCGTTTCTATTCTCTTTTCTCTTTGTTTTAATTCGTTGCAATTAAATTCAACTGCATTCTGTACATGGCACAAGAAATGAAAGAATCATTAAATCTACTTGCACATATATATATCACATCATACAATAAGTCTCTGATTTGATATATATATGGTAATGCTGTTGACAGACGTATATGTACTGGCCTTCAAACGGACCGTGTCAAAATTTGATGACATTTCTCGATTGGATTATAAGTTACAGTTGTTTTAGTGAGAATACTTTTTCTGCTTCCGTCGATTGCTGTACACTCGGTTGGTTGCGGACTTGACTCCAGAATGTTGTGATGAGCGTATGCTTCACATATTCTCACAGGTCGTTTTTTGTTTATTTCGACTGAACGTCATTGTTGTGAAAAGTGAGCGAACGTGGCATCCAATTCGGACAGAGCGAGAAGCACACGGCGATCCCAATAAAGAACCTAAGGAAAAAGGTTGAGCCTTGAACGAAAAATATTTTTAATTGTACAGTATACGGTTATGTAGAGATGATGCTCGTTTTCAAATTTAATATGTGGCGACGAGTTCAGAGTAAAATTTTCAAATTGTAGGACTGCAAGTTATGTCTTAAAGGGGAAATGCGCGGAGAGACAAACAAGGTTAGAGTGATTCAAACTCTTACGCTATTAGAGGTATGACTGAAACATTTGACCTCCGTTTTCCACTACGCAGGTATATCAGGTATATGCAAGAGAGTTTCAATAAGTTATCGTGCGTCCCAAAGTCGCCTTGGTTTTCCTCGTAAATTTAATTATAAAATTTAGATTATGTATTATTTTTATTACCATTGCATTTATCTAAAAAAAAAAAAGAAAAAAATTCCAAACAATAATTAAAAGAACTACAAAACAAACCAAAACTTAAGCTTCAAGCTAATACCACTGATAGCATTGATAATAATAATACCAATATGAGAAACTTATCTAAATCTAACTTTGTAGTGCGCATTTAATTATTTAATTAATTACATTAGCCAGCATGATAAAATTATTCATTTTATACTACAATTTTCAAATTAATAACTATGTGCGTTATAATAACAATGTACTTTTAATTGTAATAATAAAATCAGTAAAATGATTAAAGCGGTAATAATTTCTGCGTATAAAGCCTACATAGCAAGCTAAGCAGACTAAACAGTAAATAATTCGTGCGGCAATAAGAGAGCCATCAATGAGAGAGTCAACAATGTTTAATAGATAAGAAGACGAAGACCCAGATTCGAATCAATTTAACCTTAAAAACTCTCCCAATTACTAACCGTCTCCTGACCATTGACGGTAACCGTATCAGTTTAAGTCCGTTTTCATATGACGGAAGAATTGTAGCTTCATTCCATGGCAGATCGCGTAAAGCAACGAAACGAAAATTTCTCTGTACACATAAGGTGCTCACACAACGACAAAATATTCCAAAATCAGAAAAACAAGTGCAGTGTATGGAGGTTTGCAAATATACGGGTCGTTAAATTCTTAACCATCCATCTCTTAATAAAGCCCCAAACCGATTTAGTTTTGTTAACGGAAATATAACACACACACACACGCACATAACACACCCAAACCTTTAAAATAATATACATACACCAGCAAATAATTGTTGATTGAATAACAAGTAGGCCATGGAGACATCCAATAGAAGGACATTTTCTTGCGTTTGTTTAAATTACATGTTGACATCTGTTGACAGAACACCAGTCAAGCACTAAATCAATAGCAGTATACATTTGCACATCATCCGCAAACATAAGAATTTTAAAAAGCGAACATACGTAGAAAGGTCGCCAATATATAACATAAATAACGTAGGGCCCAAATGATTCCCCTGAGGAATGCATGCAATGAAAAGCGGATTTCCAACAACAAATTAGCAGGGAAGCCCAGTCGACGCTCAAGCTCAAAGATCAAAAGTTCGCGATTCACTCTATCAAATGCTTTTGAGCAATACGTAGATATCACATTCATCTGCTTGACCAAAGCGAAGGCCTGAGGAATATCGCATGTACACTCCAATGCATGATGTATTACAGTACTCTGTTGGGTAGAAAGTAGTAAAGGTATCATATTAGAAGTCGAATTAGCTGATTTTGTATGAGATCGTAACAGGGCAACATTACAGATTTCCCGATTGGCAATTGTGGAGCGAAACGATGATCGACGATGATTTCTTTCTTTTGCGTTGAATTACCGATGTGTTTAGATAGAGGAGCCTTTAATAAATTCTGACCGTAACAGATGATCGTATAAAAACAAGTGATTTTGTTAGAAACTAATTTGTAATATTTCTTTGAGTTTAGAAAACGAAAGTGGTCCGTAAGAATTAGGAGAAATAGAAGAGACCTTTTTATATCAGATATTATACTTAAGTGTGTTCATCATTCTATGGTACAATGGATGTTATACCATAACAGGATGGAAAAACTTTAACATGCTTAACTAAAGGAAAGAGAGTAAAGAGGATCTTATTACGTTTGTATGTATATTCTAAATTATTTATGTAAGACGTTGATTTGTTTAATCAGTTTCTTTTATCTTTCCGTCCGTTTGTCAATCCGCCTGTTATTGGAACGGTAAGAAAAAAAAAGGTGTCGTCGAGTGCAGTCCTATTCATTGATTAATACCGTATATAATAGACCAAGGAACAAGTTCGTGCCGTGTGACCAAACAGTAAATTAAGAGTCACCTAACTCTAATGGCAACATTAATCTAGTTAAGCTATGTCGTAGCACTCGTGAAAGCATCTAATCAAGGTTATACGCTCTATATGCTCTATAGCTAGCTTATCTAATGCCCGAGATGTGTGTGCATATTACAATCGAAGATTGTTATCTCTCCCATGCCAGATGATTGGAATCTAGTCGCCTAGCGCTGTTCACATAACCAAAAAATTCCTTTAAACAATTAGAAAATTACAAGAATGGCTTTGTGGGAATACTGTTAACCCTCGGACAATATTTTGAAATATTTTGCGCAAAGATTTTATTCTAGTTCTCCTTTCTTTAATACTCTCTATTTTTGTTTACACTGTCACAACATTTGCAAAAAACAGAAAACAAAATATAAGTAAACAAGAAGGTAGAAAGAAACCCAGTAAACAATTTTAATTAACCTGAATTTCGCTTTTGCTTACCAATTTTTAGCAAATATATGTAAGGTAGCGTACAGTGAGACAGAGAGAGAGAAACGGTTGTTCCGTTCGTAAACTATTGACATCAAGTACAAATATTCCAGATATGCATTTACAATTGCCCAAAGATCAGTATTGCTTCGCTTTCCTTGTGGAGCTGTGTTTCATTTTTGTTGTTGCTTCCTTTTATCGGTTAGCGTGATTAAATGCAAATACATATCTAAGTAGAAATATATATACGGGTGCAATATACACAAAATAACTGATATCGATTGAAATAGCTGCGAGCTACCACATGTACCAAATTACTGTGAATACGTATGCGAAGGATTCGCTTTAAATTAGAGAAAACTAAAAAAAGAAGTAAGAAAATTATATTCGACGATGACCAAATGTTTATACCCATCACCTTAAACCGCATTAAATGCAATTTCGATGTTCTATAATATTGAATGGGCGTGGCCGATTTTTCCATTTTTTTACAATTACTGCGGAATCATCCACAGAATATAGACTGCGGTCTATGCGCAATTACTTAGGTTTCGAAAATAGAAAGGTGCTCTGAATCTATGCTGTCCTGTAGGCGTGTCTTTTGATCACTTAAAACAACTTTCAATACCAGGTTGCTTGCAAGAACTTTCAAGGTATTCGTCAAATTTGAAGCAGATATCGTAATGCTTTACATTGATATAAAACAGATGGATTGACGAATGGACAGACATGCCTAAATTGATTTGAAATATCATATATTAGTTAAGAATGTATGTATTTTACCGGATGTCTAAAATTCTCTTTTGGGCCTTGCAAACGTTTCAGCAGAACGAGCGTACTCTTACCTCCCGCTGGTTGATATAGAGTAGAGCAAGCTGTTGGAGATTTATTTGTTTTTTCTTTTATTTTCTCATTTTCCCCAATTCTGCAAAATAATTGCTAAGATTGTTTTTCTTTTTAAGTTTAACTTACAAGTGCTCTCTCTTTTCATTTCTTGCATTTTTTTTTATTTTCATTTACTAAAAATAGTAAAATGAAAAAAAATATTAAATAAAACCTAATAAAGTAGGATGATGATAAAACAAAACAAACGAGAAAGACATTTAGACCGAAGCTTTCATCTCCAAATATTTATTTAGAGATCCGCGTTTATGTGACGACCCGGAAGTATGTGGTATGTAAAGTCCACACGAATATAGGGTATACATATAAAGTTCATTTATCAAACCGATTAACTTTATAAGGCACAGGAGCAAAAAATATGTATTCTCGTTAAGGCGACTTCTGTTTCCTTTGCTTCAATCTATTATCTCAAATCATTTTGTGAAAATTGTGTGCGAGGTAATACCAGTAGATGGATCTGTATCAATTTTATAATGATTTCACCTGATATAAGATCAATAAGATCAATTGATCGCTTGAAATATGCATTTACATGACTATCTTAGGCAGGTTGTTATTAACTTTTTCGAACGAAAGATGACAGAACGATAGGCTAAGGATGCGGATAATTAAACGACTCCGGTTTAAACGAATGCCGAATCTTGAGCTGATCTACAATCTACATACTTTATAGGTTATTACGACGGTGTGCAGGACTGAGTGAGATCCATCATTAGGTAAAGAATTGCAAAATTAAGAAAATTGATAAAATGATGGATTGTATGTTTGAAAATCCACCTCAATTATAAAATGCTTTCTCATTCTCTCAATTTGTAAGTTATTTTACTGCAATATATGTACGAACCATGAAGTCAGTCAATCGAACCGGCAGATAAGAAACGTATCAAACTCAATCTTCGTTCCTTTTTTCCTATGAATTTTATTAAAGATTTAGTTGATTAACATCTTCTCTGTTAATTCTATTTGGACTCGGGATACATTGATTGATATATTTTTAAAGTCTTACAAAAGTTCTGTTTAAGAGAAACAATAAATTGTAAGTATACTTGCAATAGCTCTGCTCTGTTTTTCTTCTCATCGTGTCGAACAGAATAGTTGACGTACACCGTGATCTACTTTCCCCAGATTTTCTTATATTAAGCATTTGAATTGCCTGAGATTGCATGGTGTTCGATATTTTTAGTTTTATCTAAAAAGTTTTTCTTTTTTTTTTTCAATTTACTGATAACCTCCGCAAAATTGTTGTCTTCTTACGATGAAATCATTTTCGAAAGGTTTTGTAAAGTACCATTTAAATCATTGCAAAGCGTTTGTAGTAGTCTTCGCGGCCAGATTGCCGCAGAATGGGAAAATATTTGAAAATATTTTTACTTGTGACCTGTTCATGCGTTCACGCGCATTATTAAGCAAGCAATTATTTTCACTTATTACAAATTCCTTTTTAATTGATTCAACTCTTACTTCTCCGGTTTGAGGTAAAATTATAATAAGCTTTTATGTCTAATTTATTATAGCAATGCATGTGTTTTGGGCGTTCACCTTTAAGTGAATCATAGATAGTTTGGGATAAAAATCACAGAAACGCAGAAAATTAAAAATAAAATATTCATTATTATTATTGTTATTTTTGTTGTTGTCCCTCAATATAATCAGGGCAATTAAAGGACAAGGCAAGCAGATGATCATTTGCCATTAGTGTTTCTTTTGATTGGAATTTTTATAAATAAAAATGAATTTTATCAAAAAAAAAAAAAAAAAAACGAATTTTTTGCTTTCAGCTGATGAGAATGTATTGTTGATACTGGAAAACAAAAAAAAAGGAAACAAAATATCTCTGAAGACCCACTTTGGTATGAGAAACAGAATGCATTGACGCCTTAATTGGTAAAAGTAAAGGGAGCAACAAATGCAAAGTATAATGCAAGAATCATTGTGTGTGTGCGCATATGGATGTGTATACCAGAAAATTTGAAGTGATGAAAGCCACCACCGCCATAAACATGGAAGTTGACAGATTTCCAGATTCAAAAATATCAACGAAAACAACAACAATTGTCGTATATAATATCAACGTAAACGACAACAACAACAACAGCAACAGCAACAGCAACAGCAATAGCAACATCAAGCGAAATTTCCTAAAATTACCACAACAATGCTTGCCTTTGACGGTAAAAGGGCAACAAAAAATTGTGAAAACTTTTAGAAACTGTAAAAGAGTCTGCCAACGCAATTGTAAGCCAAAGAAAATGTACCGAGATAATCGAAATCAAAGCAACTCTTTGACGATGTTTAAATGGTGTTAAATTTAGTGTGGTTTTAGTAAGAGAAGACTTTTTCATTTTTATTTTTTGCTTCGGAGGAGCAAAAAACCATTAATATGCAACGATTGCGTACAACATTTACGCGTTCGCGTACTCCAACCGGAGCTGAAATGAAAACGCAAACCAGTCTTGAAGTTCCAAAACAGGTGTGAATTTCTTTCAACATCAAAATCATACTCATTTTCCTTTAAATTATTGTGCCTTGCATGTGATATATATTTTGAATTTATTAAGCTTTTAAAACGCGCATTTAAACAGCGGCGAAATACGAATTTAATTCTCGGTGCCAAACTCAGTACGAAAATTGCGAATTGCGAATAGCGAAAATCCTTTTCTCAAGCCATGTCTAAAAGTTTCTTAAATTCAAGTCTACCTCTATGCAGACATATTACAACCTATGCCCATGAAATTGTTCATCGTTGAGTGCGCATAATGCAAAGATGTTAAGTACGTATACGCGATAAACGTCGATATTAGGCGCTTTAGATCACTGATCAGAATGAAATTCTCAAAAGGATTTATCCATATCCGCTCATATTTGTTCGTCTGTTTCTTTTTTCCGGGAATGGCATTTCGGCGAGTTTTTCTGCAGTCAACACATGGAAAGAGTAGATACGTACTCGATTACGAAGTTGCGCTACCAGCACAAGCCCATACAACATGTCTTCGATGTGATACTCAGAGATTAAACATTCGTGGAGAAGTTGATTGCTCCTTCTCATTCCATACGCTGCCGGGCATCACCAGCAAATCAACAGAAACGCTAGTGAAATTCTAATAAATATCTGGTCCGTTCACTGTCTGTAAAATTCTTATTAAACCCAAAATTGCAATCCGAAATTAAATGTAATTCGCGGCAAACACGCCCACAATAACCAAGAGTAGAAAAAACCAAACCTTGAAATATTATTACGGATAATAATCTTATGCACAGAACACAACACTCGACGTTTAAGTTGTTAGGACGACTATGGACGAATTCATGTCATTTTTAGTTAGCATTAAACTGCACACGAAATGTACACAAAAAGTCCCGACATTTCGATTATGAGTTTACAAATTACAATTATTTTTGTGACGCTACATAGCAAATTCGGATTTATCTAATGCTTGAGAGAAACAAAAGTAGCAAAGTAGTGTCTGGAAATCGTAATAATGTATAATAATGGCGACATATATATGTCATCCTACGGACTTATTGAGCGATGTGTTCTATATATGATGTGTGTATCTGTGTGAAATGTGTTGTACAACTTTCCATTGAGATCATATAAATGATTTCGTTCGGTCATTCGTTAGTGGTGCGGGCTTAACAAAGTGCTGTACATTTTTTCTATATTTACCTTAGATGGTGCGAATTCGAAATTTCCTCTGAGGAATATGTAAATCTTTTGATTCGTGTACAAGTTGCATTTGTTTTGGTGAGGCTACTTGTTTGGTCGCTTTGAACACCTTTCGCTGGCTACTTTTCACTCGGCTGAGAGCCGATTGAAAATATTTTGTGTGCTTTCTAAACAGTACCAAAGAACTCTCTGATTCATATACACATTGTTGTGAAAAGTGAATGAAGATGGCATCCACTTCGAACAGAGCTTTCTTATGGACAAGAGGTCATGCAAAATAGTAAACACATTGTCTTCTGATATTTTCAATGTGCCAGCTACCTCACGCAACTTCAATTTTCGCCCTTCCAAAATGGTTGTGTGCACTTTTCTTATGTTTTCTCGAGCAACTGCCGATTTTTGGCGATAAGAGGGATTCAACATCATCGGTGTCCGTACGACCTCATATAAAATTAGCATTTATCTTTTCGAGAGAAAAGAGCTATCATAACATCTTCTAAACCAATGCTAATGGCAAGCAGTATTTTTTCTCATCAAAAAGCAATATTACATCCACAAGTGCAATTCAAATTATTCAATTACTTTGAAAATAACAAATGCATTATTAGTTAAACAACTGCAATTTGTAAATTAATAACCGAAATGTCACGAAGTTTTTCTGTGTCCAGTTTGAAAGCTAGTACTAGCTACTACTAGAGCCATATATGTGTCAGACAGGAGGTTTAGTGAATGAGGTGTGTTATTCAGTTTGCAAAAACCTCTAAAAGAAAACTTTAAGGTGAGAAGATAGCTGTAAAGTAGATATATTTATCAGTAGCTTCAAATTATGAATCGATTTTATCATGTCTGTCCGTCCTTCAGCCTCTCTATACATGTGTGTAAGATCGTCTTCAAATTTGGCAAAAACATTGGAAGCGCTTGCAAGCACGTTAGTGTTGGCAATCGGCCGCAAAAAACGTTCACACGTACGATATAAACTGAGAACAGTACTGTTTTCGAAAGCAAAAAAAGTTGCATTTCTACTCATCACTCGTAAATTACAACAATAAAACTTTACCTATTCTCCCGGTGATCCAAAGGTAGTAGAGAGTATCAATATGATCTTTTTTTCTTTTTTAGGAACTGGATATAAAATATTCAGACGTCTAGTCCGAACACAATGTTTTTACGTGTTTTTCATCATTTGTTTTATACGTCATCATAACTCAAGACATTTTTAATGCATTTTTCAATTGGTTTTCCGAATTTATTTCGATCGAATAACTAGTTGACCAAGTGCTCACCAGTTGATAAGTACAGAAACTTATCATACAGACAGTCACTTAGAAATGATGTCTTGTAAATTGAAGGCAAACATAGAAATAAATTGTAATGGAAGGCAGTGATCTTTTTAAAAAGCGAAAAGTTGGACTTTTGTCGTAAAGATGGCAGCACAACAGAAATTATTCCCCTTGAATAGATCATGTCTCTCAGATTCACATATAATCGAAAAATTCGGACAGTATTTCCATGAGAATCTCACGACCTTTGTTAAGCAGAGTGTAATATTTTTACTTCTCACGTATTTGAAGTACAAATTCATTATTCACTACTAACGGCTACAGATTTAAAAAAGTCATTTTAAAGGTTTTACTTTAAAAAATTATTATTATTATCATAAATTTAGCCAGAGAATAAATTTGAAGACTTCTTAAAGCACTAGCATCTAAGGCTTTCGGCTTTTATTAAAAAATCTACCGCTTTTGAGATTCGAATCCACGACTATTGAGTTTCTAGTCGAGACTCTTGCCTACTCGGCCACTCGGATTTCCTTAAAAAAAAAAAAAAACGCTGCATAAACATCGTCGAGTATAGTTCCAATTATTATTAACAATAATTAAATTTCTTTCTTCTGCTTAAAATAATAATAAAAAAATTACTCTTTATGCACCTGCTCTTACTTAAATGTTCCGACATTAAAATGGTTTCACTCCCATTCCGCCGTATTAAATTTGAATGAAGCATTCCCGACACTGAATGGCAATTTTTGTGTTTTTATATTTTTATTTTTTTATTTTTTGTTACGTTGTACCCTGTTGATGATTTTATGATAAAAGGGATAACATTTATTCATCATAACTATTGAACTCTCTTTCTAACAAAAAGATGCCATTTTTCTGTCTATGAAATATGACGACGATGACAATAACAATGTTGGCGCGCATACAAAAAAAAAAAAAAAAAATGAGAAACAAAAGGATGATTTTGTTGATAAACGAGGCAAACAAATGACCACAAAATGTTCGAAAACGTCAAGTGTAATATTATACTTTCAACAGGCTCTACGCTGTAATGCAAGTAAATCAAGTTGAGATTTAAAGTCATGTAAAACATGAATTTAAATGACCGCACAGTGAACGATTTAAACGAATGACTATATGTTCACTATCCCACGCTTCATCGTTCCTTTTGATTTTCCCTTCCTCTTTTTGCTTTTTTTCCCAACATTACCGAACAAGCGCTATGTGAGGTTCTGTATGTCATTTGTTCATAGCTAGCTATGCTCGTACAAGAAAGTGGGGGAGTGAAAAAAAAGGACAAGCAACGTGAAAGGAAAACTGCAACAACAGTTTTATGACATGCAAATCCCCCATTGACATCTGACATATCAACACCATTTCGCTATGTGTGTCAGCGTGCAGCATTACAATAGCATTACTGCGATGATGTTTATAATGATTATAATAATGATGATAATGGATTTCATATCGCATTTCATATCACAATGTATTACTTTACACTTATTTTTTATTTATTTGCTGTTTCCTTTTTTGCAAATATAAATATGCGCGATAAAGTGCATCATGCGATTTGAATAATGAATGGCTACCTGGGCGCATAGGTGTCTTCGTTTATTATTCCTTTTGTGAAGCAATAACACGCTGAACAGCGCCCACTACCTACGGTTGTAGCTTAAGCTTTCGAGTAATGATTTTTTTGATAAGTCTTGCATGCTTTCTGCTTAAGAGATCTTTTGTAATTAAAAATTTCTGCGAATAAAAGTAAATTAGAAAAATTTTCTCTTTCTCTCTCTCTCTCTCTCTCTCTCTCTCTCTCTCTCTCGAATCTTATTTCTTTATTTCGTCGCGGCCGCAGGTACGTTCAGCTTCTTTTGATGAAATGCAACTGGAAGCGCAACGTATGTCTGCATTGGAAGAGGAACGTTCGTCAGCTGGTGGCTTTTTAAAAGTGCCCCAAGCATCACATGCCCAACGCTCGCATTCATTTGATTCGGCTGCAGCTTCGGTGGGTAGTGATGATTCTGGCACGTTTCTGGAAGTTCCACGACATTCGGCCAAAAGTCGTCGCAGCTCATCGACGAAAACTCCCCCTCCTTGTATACATTGTTACTATTTGGAGGAGTTTGAACGGCAGCGAAACGAAGAGCAACATTACCTTCTAGCTGATCGTGATGTTAGTACAATAAGTTATAGTTTCACCAGTTCGGATGCTAGTGAAGATGATAACGATCAAGATGCTGACGATGATAACGTCGACGATGATGACGCCACCGATGAAGATGTCAATCAATGCGGTGAAGATGAACAAGTGGGTGGCATTATAGATGTGTATGATGATGCCGCTTTAGAAATGGATATTCGTTTGGGTGGCATTGGTGGCCATTTAGACGAATCCCGCACTCGTATGCCCCGACAAATGCGTAGACATACAATTGGTAGTTCAGTGACTACGTCCGAAGACGAAGGTCTCGAAGAATCTGACCATGGATCACCACATTTTGGTAATACGCTTCTCCCGCCACCACCTACAAAATCTTGCGGCATTACTTTCACACTGTCACCTACTAACGATGATTACCCGCCCTTTCCATCTACGTTTCCAATTGAACCGGGTTCACCTCCTCCTTCACCCGCACTGTCTTTTTCGATTTGCGGCAGTCCTATGCTAGAATTACCACCACCGCTGCCGCCGTTATCATCTTTAGAATTACTGCCACCAACACCTGCACTCGATTTGCCTTTACCACCTCCGCCCGCCTTTAGCACAACCACTCAACCTGCCTCTACAGCAATTAACGACGAATCGTCGACCGCCGCAGCACTTGCTTCGCCTTCCACACAACGACCCCGCAGACGTTCAATATCACGACAAGAAGCCATTTTCGTAGAGCCTACCGGCAATTCACTCGAAAATGTATCGCAAGAAGAAAAACATAAATCTTCAGTAGATGCCATAGATTCAGTAGACGAGATTTCGACAATGGCCACCTGCGGTTCACCAACATCAGCTAAGCATGTTCTGGTAGTTCGTGATATTTACTTAACTGTACCTGATTTAAAACGTGATCGTGCTGCCTCAGTCGATTCGTGTTTCTCAAAAGTGTCCTCAGGCAATAAAACGGAAGAATTGCAAGCGCAAGAAGATGGTTGTTTTCTCACAGTACCCAATACAAACGCTACACGTTCGCGTTCTGTGGACATTGTGTTACCAACAAATGAGCAGGCCCGTTACAAGGCGTTAGCTATGGCTGGTACAGCGGGCCTATACGGAGATGGGTATGTGGAAAATATTTTTCGTTTTGTTTCGTTTCCTGTTTGTGGATTTTTCTGTTTACTCCCGTCTTCATTTATAGTCTTAAGAAACAAAGATTTTCGTTTGTTATTATTAATCTACCGTTTGCATGATATTTTTATTATATTCAATTTTTATGCCAACCACCAAACGATGTATTTATTCAGTCTGGCAACATATTTTATGTTCAAAAAAATTCGAAATTTATACATTTTACGATAAATAGGCCGAGAGGATCCAAATTTGGCACAGTAAATTTTTTATCTTAAATTACTGATATGATCTGATTTTCATCATGAAGCATTGAAAAGTAGACCTGTTTGTTGACCTTATGAATTTCAGTTTTCGCTGTATAAAAGTGGGTTCAAAGAATGGCCCGAGCCGATCTAAAGTTGTCGAACCAATTTAGAATACCAAAATATCATTACATAGTAATTTTTGTCGAGAAATTTTGAAAATTGCAATCTTTTCCATATAACGACTTTTCAAAGTAGGGCAGGGGTCGAAAAGGTGGACCGATCCGAATCCTTTTTAATAGTATTTCTTAAATATGTCAAAATTTGCGATTTGCAACTCGAACACAAATTTTCATGGACAGACGGACAGACAGGTTCGGGTCGGTACAAGAAAAAGTGCTTCTACGTGTTGCATACGTCCCCACAAATTCAATATACCCTGTATGGCAAGTGGTGTAGGGCATAATTATTATTGTGATATCAGTCTCCAGTTAATGGGAATAAAAAATTATATTTATATATATATATGTAAGTAATACTTCAAACATTCTCTAACCGAGTAAGGGATAAAAAGGTAGAAGCTGTAAGCACATATTACACCCCAATTACATACTCACAAAGTTACAAATTGCATATGAAAAGGAAATGAGCTGAAGGAATGACCCGAACTATGATTAAACGTATTTGCAATATCTAACTAATTAAGCGATGTGTTTGCGATACAAAATTACAGTCGTGACACAGCTCTCCTTTTCATCATATTTTGGTGTTATTTAGCTAAGTCATGGATAGCAATGATTCATCTTTTGCCAAAGATAGTTTTTTTCCAACTATTTTGAAACCGAAATGTCTTAGTCATAAAACGCTTTTATTTGCATTCGTATAAAGATCTTTACTAAATGCTTAAAGCGATTGCAAATATTTAATAGCTTTCTTTCTGTATTTTATAGGTGTTTCTAAATGGCTATCTTGCGTACGCGATTTATTTTTATGATCAAGAATATGAGCAAGTTAAGTGAATACTGTCGATTAACTTTCCGATGACTTTTATAATAAATAATGACGAACGTGCGAAATAATCTAAGGAAAATAAAAATCCATTTTTTTTTTTTTTTATATATAAATGATTTATCGAAAGAACAAAACAAACGAGCATTATAACAAGTATATACACAAGTATACTATAATAGTATAGTGTAGTATATAAAGAGAATGCTTTATAGCGTATAGGCTATCGTACCAGTTATTTGCATAAAAATATGTTTTATTTATGAAACAGAGAGAAATAATTTAACCTAATTGTGCAAGAAGTAAAAGTTCCAAATTGAAAATGCAAATCATAGCGTCTGTATGCAATTCACAATTTCGTCCGCGAGTAAGCATTTAAAGTGAAAGGAATTTGAAACTCTCCGGAACTCTCTCTACTTGTAGATAGCGGGATGTTGGACTGAGTTTCCCCGAACTTGCAATATATGAACTTTCACTGTCATACCTAACACAAATAATTCCAAAGTGTCTGCTGGATTAAAAGGCTCCAGCAACGTTAACATCTATTTAATGACAACATTGCAATTCCAGTTTATTTTCAGTTTGTTTCCAAGGTATGGTAATGCATAGCAGTACGTTCTTCATTCAGTTACGAATAAATTGGAAATATATTTTAAAGTTAGTAAACGAATCGCGACCGTTTTTCGGCAGTTTTTCGGAATTATATTAACCGGGTCATACGGTATAGATGAAAATGTAAAAAAGTTTTCGATGTTTTTCTCAAAATTGTCTCAGTTTCTTTAATATTGTAGGTGCGCGTGTGAGCATTGTAGAATTATTTCTATTTCCTAAGGTTGGGGGTTCTTAAGCGATCACGAAATGTTTATTTCCCTATAACTATCCTTGTCGCCGTAGCCATACCATATATAATATGAGTCAATTTGTCCCATTTCGGTAGAAATAGGTAGATGTCACCCGTGATTCAAAAATTGGATTGGGTAGAAAAAAACCGATAATAGCCGTTAAATCCTAATTTGCAATCTTTTTGTATAGCGGATGATACCCAGATGTGACTCTCATTTAAAATGTTATCGTTTTCGCTCATAGCAAAACAAGTAAAACATAAAAGTCGGCCACCGCTAATCTGTCCTCTTAACACCGCTATTTATAAGGCGGCTTTTTAAAGTATGGGAAATGGTCGAAAAAGTTATCCGATTCGACACATCGGCATACCAAATCTCATCAAAATACTTCAAAAAGGGAGACTTGTAGACTGAATACAAGGCGGACAGACGGTCAGACTTATGAAGGGATAGATCAATTCAGAAAGTGATTCAGAGAGTAATTCTGAGTCGGTCGGTATAATAAAAAGTGGGTCTATTCCGAGCCTTTCCCAGTATTCTATACATGCTTAATATACCCTTATATCGCAAGCGGTGTAGAGTATAAAAATACCTATATAAACATAAAATCTTACACTTAAGCCATACATTCTCTAAAAATGTACGTTGGAAGCTCCAAAGTGACTCAAAAACATCGCGTAACAAAATTAGAGTTAAAGGTTCCTCCATATTACAAATATTTTTTTTAAATTTTACATCCTTTATAAACATATGTTTTTTTTTTTTTTTGAAGGTCAAAAGTTGAAAAAGTTCAAAGTAGTACAAAATTGGGCACTAATCAAAGAATGTTGTTCTGTTAATGCGAAAATGATATTAAGAAATATTTTTAGTACATAAGTAACTTTTTTCTTTCCTTTCTTTCATCGTTGAGGTTTCTGCTTACCTTGTAACTAGTTATCACATTTGCGTCCCATGGAACATTAAAATTAAACCGATTCAGAATATGTCTTTAAATTGATTGATACAATAACGGGTATTTCTTGGTGTTGCATACACCTACGAACGTAAGCAGTTATGATATAATTATGAAAGGAAATTAACAATTAAGAATAAGACCTTTGTTTAAATGATGTTGTTATTATTAGTTAATTTATTATTCGATAAGTTTATGTTTAATAGTTATGTAAACAAAATTGAAAAAAAAGAAAGAACATTTTTGTCCAAATATTTTTCAGTTGCTTTAAAAACATTCTTGAGTTATTTGAAACCTTGTTGTTGTGTGAAAATTGATATATGCATATATATATATATATATATATATGTTTCTTGTTAATATAAAAACATTTTCTAATTTCTCCTTGCTTTTCTCTTTTCATTCCAGGTATGTTAATCGAAATATAAAATAAGCTATTAAATGCATTTTCAAAAAGCTCTGCATATGTAAGCCATTGTGATTGAGAAGCAAACATAACATAATAGGAACTTGCACACTATGTACGTAACAATAACATCAATGATTTAAAAAACTGTATTGGAGTTGAATAAAGAAAAAGAAATCGCTCCGATTAGGTCCAACAAAATGAAATTTTAGAAAAATAATTTATCTCAAGTAATTTCCATTTTTACTATTTTCTTGTTTCAAATTCTCCAACAACACTTACGAAAGTTTATGCAGGAATTTGATCTTGCAAATGTTTTAAATTGTTGTTTGTTAAAACACTCGAATTCAACTCGAAAATCAGCTAACTATATTTCCTCACAACTCCTCAAAAAACAATCTCTTACATTTCTAAATAAATCCTATATATATACAAATAAAGAAATATATATATATATGCATATATATATTGCAAATTATATGTTGCAATATATGCACAGCTATGTTGAAAAGAAAGTGACTTTCCAAATTTTGGAGGATACGCCGACGTTCTTGGATGTTTTGGGCATGAAGCGCGTGACAGCGAAGTTTGTTCCAAAACAACCATGGCATGAGGAGGATCGCTCAGGAGCTGTCGAATGACGGCAACGACGAAGCAACTTTGCTCGAAACGGTCATAATTGGTGACGAAGGTTGGCTGTATGATTATGACATCGGAACCAAAACCCTATCATCCTAAGAAAAGCCAAGACCGGACAGAGCATGCAAAATTCGGTCAAATGTGAAGGTGTAGCTCGCTATTTTCTTTGGCTACAATGGCGTGATGCATCATGAGTTTTTACCAGCCACCCAT
This sequence comes from Glossina morsitans morsitans, assembly GCA_001077435.1. NCBI lineage: Eukaryota > Metazoa > Arthropoda > Insecta > Diptera > Glossinidae > Glossina > Glossina morsitans. The sequence goes on along the minus strand of CCAG010001224.1, from coordinate 77,531 downwards.
GAATACTGCACCGCGATAATGCGAAAAGTCACACGTCATTGCTGGTTCGTAAGTTTTTCGCGTAAAACAACACCGTACTCATCATGCCTCAGCCACGACCTTTTCCTGTTCCCAAAGCTGAAAAGACCCCGCATGAAAATGCGAAGTTATGACTGGTGAAAATGTATATAATGATTAAATTCGATGATTTCGATCTTTCTCTACCTAAAATAACAGTTTTCCATTTAGTGTTATTAAATTACACTGCGTACGCCCACGCTATTCATGGAGCGCTCAAAATTGCATTTTCGATCTTCATTACTTTTGGTGTTTAATTTGAAAAAATCTGCTGCCGAAGCCCACCAAACACGCTTAAAAACTTATAGTGTTTCTGCTCCATCATATCCCAATTGTCCTCAGCAAAAGCTTCCAGAGAACGTTCGCAACAGCTTACCAGTTGATGAAGCAACTGTTTTTAAATGTTTACATACGATGAGAAAGATACAAAAGGAGGGAAAATGGCTACCATACGAATTGACTGAAAATACCATTTTGGCCACTTGTTGCAATTATTGTCAAGGGTACAGTGCTGTAGCTCGAATGGCAAGTTCCACCCAGCACCCAGCGCACTGACCAAATACCATGGCTCCTTCCGGTTACCACTTGTTGAGACCGATGCATCATGACTTGGCTGGCATGTGGCTCCGTAAAGTTGAAGAAGTGTGATAATAGGATCACTGCCAAACCAATATCGTTTCTTCGTCACGGTACCGCCATTGGTGAAATACAGTAAATTATGAAATATTGCACCAATTTTTTTCAATAGATCCTTTTGTCAAGTCAAAAATTTCCCAAAATTAATGCAGATCAGATAATATATATATATATAAATATATCTGGTTTCTCATTTGTTTATAACTTAGGAGTGTTTCTCCAGTGTTTGAGCTTAAGTTTATTAACCTTTGCCGCTCTAAACTCTCAGACTCTGGCATTTAGTGACTTCAAATATTCTTCTGGAGAACTAGCGCGTGGGTTAGTATGACTCTTTGAACTTTTAAGTTAAAAGAAAATGGTTATAAAGTAAGTAAAGTTCCAAGATTTTTTGATGATTTGTATTCGGATCAAACACCTCTTAAATACCCGTAATCAGTTTTTCTTCACTTGGTCTAGTTTTCGAGATACTCATTGCCACCATTATGGATTAATTTGGTCCATAATTTTTGTGGATTCCCTAAAGGCGCAAAAATGAGGATAGGAAGCTGATATCAGAAGTGTGTAATTAAAAAATAGGCGTGATGCATTCATGTTCACACCCGCAATGGAGAAGAAACTGAAACAAATTCGGAAAAAGGCCGAATTCTTTTTCATATTTTTCGTTATAAATTTCATGTTCAGTCGAAAAATGGTTCTAATCGGCTTTGGATTAATACGGCCACAATTGCCGATAAAATTTCCATTCCAATTAATTTCAAAATTGGAAAAGAGAGGTCGAGGTTTTTTTGACTTTGTCTCAGCTAACCTACGATTCTTAATCGATGAGCAAAGCTTCGGCTCAAACTGCAGCTTTCCACAATACAAAAATTAGGAGTTAAAATGTCCCATAGATAGAGAAGAAATAAGTATATGCAAAACGTGGGTAGTTCTAGTGTTAGTAACTATGTGTAAAAAAAAAAAGACTCTGTAGATTAGTATTGATTTTAATTCTTCGAAGCATCGTGCGATTGCCATTTTATGGAAATATAAAATTTCCTATAATTTCCAGTTTGTTTTATTGAAATATGCGATCAAATATTCTTTACGCAAAATCTATACTCTTTTTGACTTCCTTTTTGGCAATAACTGTAACAATAATTCTTTCAAATCTTCCAAAAAGTAATTATTGTTATTATTATTTGTTAAATATCATTTAGTTAAATAGCATTTAAAGCGCCTAACAGCGCATTAGCAAATGTAGTAATGATGAGCAAAGATGACGTACGCCACTAATCACATTACGGTAAGTACTTGATAAGTTTAATGCTAAGGTATTAAGACTATATTTGAAATATTTGCTTAAGTCATCAAATGAAATAAAATAAAATTATTTGTAAAATTACATTAAAGCACATTTGAGCCTTAATCTTAAGGGCGAATTCCTTGAATGCAACGCAAAGTTTCATGTATTGTACACATAAATAATTTAGCAGTAACGCGTACCTCCCTCCCTTTCCTGCGAACGATTGTTTGATAAGACTCCGTACCAAAATCGATTTTGTTATAAATTGCACCTCAAAAGTATTCTAAGATTTGGTAAAGGTCGCGTTTAAATTCACAAAATTTCGTTGAGGTGGTTCTCAAAGGAGCATGCACGACCACAATTCTTTCTATTTGTCTATAGAATGACACTCGACAAACAAACACAAAATTTCCTTTTATGCCTTTAATTACACCACTGCGACCATCAGCAAGCAGATCGATAAAATTCTATTATATAAAGATTTCTTCATGCATTCAGTTGATAAATTCAAATACTAATGAGTTCCGCTACTTTCCCTTCTAACTATCGCAATGCAAAACGTAATATACGCATTAATGGCTGTAAATAAAGCAGTCAAATGTTGTATTTAACTGAATGTGACATATTTCGACTAAAGGCTCAAAGTCCTAGAACGTTTTTTTTTTTTTTTTGTTTTGGCACAAATATAAATATAAATATTCTCGTAACCCATCACGAATTTCATATGTTGTCTCGAAGGGTAACAGGCAAAGGAATTGTAGTGCTCGCGTATATCAATAAGTTCAAGCTTAGTGACATGCTTTGCAACACAGGCTTTCGGGTACTAAACGTAGTACAAAGAGTTTTGTCCGTCAGTCCGCATTAGTGAATTGTAGCGAATAGCAATAGTTTGAAGAACAAGCTGCCCTTTCCTATGAACGTTCTAGAATTGAAACTTACGAGTTCAAAGCCAGTGAGCATCACTGGCTTCCTTTGGAAAGGTTTGACCTTTCAATTTTATTCTAAACTACGGTTGTCTATTTCACCTTCAAAGAAAGGAATCGATCAGCCTAATTTCGGTCACTCGGAACAAGTAAAAGTCAAACACAAGTCTGCAGGCAGGCACTGAAAGCATAAGCTTATTAGAAAAAGCAAAATGATCTGATGATTTTTACAAACTTCTGCTTAAGAGGTGAGCGTACGTGACACTGAAAACGTGACTTTTGAAAATCAATGCCAAGAGACGGTAAAGAAAGTTAACGCGACGAAGTTTTAATGGAAATTCTGTTTGACGCTTATATTGCGCGTGTTGAGAATGGTACCTTCTGTCAGTCAGTTGATTCAATTATTTCCTTATAGTTGGTTACTTCAATAAGCTACACCTTAGTGTCGACCTTCGGCTAGGTTTCGAACAAGTTTGTGGGCAGTGATGTTTCTTCAAAGCAAATACAAGGGAGTATCGAACAGAGTGGAACAAAATGAGGCGAAACGAACACGTACAAATTAAAGAAAAAAAAAAATCACTAACGAATAGAATCAGATTGGCCAGGAGCAGAATGGATTTTTTTTGGACATTCGGAGAGTTGTATACGACAGGCAATGCATTAAACAATAATTCAACGATTTTATGTTAGCCGTTGTTGTAAGCTCTAACAGAGCTAAACGTGCATTTATCCCATTGAAAAACTCACATATATATACATATTTATTAGTATTATTATTATTATTATTATTATATATGCTCTTAAGCAGTTGGCGTAAAAGTTTGGCACCTAATTACGGTGTCGTTAGTTCACGATGTAATTATATCAAGTTGTTATTGTATTAGAAAGTTTTTCAACGATAATTAAATTTTAAGAAACTATTAAAGGTTAACAAGAAAACAAAATGTGTGCACTTGCATTCACCTCTTTTACGTTTATCTTTCGTGATGATGAAGCAGTAACTGTGTCTTTAATTATCATATTTAAATGCTTTTAAAAGCATTAATATTTTCATTTAATGTGCGCAACTCCTGTCTTCGATAAACGTGCACATACGCGTGTAATGTCGTTGGCTTCAACACTTCTATATGCAAGGACTATGTTCAATATCGTTATAGTGACAAATTTTTATGGGAAACCATAAAATAAAAACGAATCGAATATAAATTTGTTTTAGTGATGATGCCACCACGAAAGCTGTTAACAATTTAATATGACAAATGCGGAAGATTTAAAAATGCTTTACTGCAAGAGCATATATATCGTTTAATTAGCGATCATTAACGATCGTTTTCACAATCAATAATGATCAGCATATGCGCCTAATCGTCTGTCTTTTTATGAAATCTAAAAATCCAAAAGCCAAAAGACCAGTGAAGTTTAGAATGAAAATTTGAGGCGATCTGCAATTATTTTTTGTATCAAAATATTTATCATAATCATATAATAAATCTCGTCTTCATCGATTTATTAGCGTGCACATCTAGTTAACGTAGAGCCATACAATTGTTAGATATTGCCTTCAATAAGTAAATATTCAAGATTGGCTTAAAAATAAATTAAAATTTTTTTTATGCGCTTGGACTGCTTTTGTTCGCGAGAACAGCCACCGTTCCTTCTTGACGATGCAGCACTAATTAAAACGCTATAGTCAGACATAAGCCATCCGCTTCACTTTGTCCAATCCTTCATGGATTTTCATTATAAAATGCCAATAATTGGACTTCATCTTCTCAGCATATTTTATAACTTCAGTTTTATAGGCGACTTAAATCTTGTACATTCCTATATCAAATAAATATTTTGGACAGCTTTTCATTCTAAGATAGAAAAAAAAAAGTTTGACTTTGTTGTTGACAAGGAAAAGTCTTTTCTTTCTGAGAATTTTTCCATGCAAAAGGATTCAGAAAAAGTTCTCATTCTATTCAAATTTCCCACATTCATTTAATGCGCTAAGATGCCGACGTTTGACCCAATACTATAGGGTATCAAATTTAAATTTTTCTCTCGATACCTTTATTATGCGTAGAATCAAGCTTCAAACCCCAAAACCCTAAAAATTATATGAAATTCATGGCTAGTTTCAAATTCTACGCATGTCCATCTGTCCGTCTGGCCAATTATGTAGTATCCGAGGTAAACATTCTCCCGTGCGCAAAAATTAAGATCTCGCCCATAAATTTGCAAAAGAATTTGAATATGACCCGGTCAAGGGACACGCCTGTAACGCCCACGCCCCTATGCAACAAAAACTGCAAAAAACTTTGCTTTCTGCGTTTTTCCTTGTTATCATAAAATTTTCCATTTTTATTCTGAAAACTCAGCCGCCTCCCACTCAATATTACAGAACCTGAAAATTTAGTTCTTTTCCTTTTTTTTAAGTCGGCGATGAATACTAAAGATTGGGGTCAAATATAATTTTCTTACTTATTTGTTCTTCTCCTTCTTAATAAACATGGTAGTAATATCCTGCGAATTTGTTCCCCTATAACCCTTGCTTATTTTTGAATAATTGATCCTTGTCGACCAACTGCAGCAAATTCAATTTTTATTTGATATTATATTTATGTATATTCTTCTTGTTCTGTCTTATCTTATTGCGTGTTGGTCCTTCCAACGTTACGCGCCGCAAGTCATAAAAGGTGATGGTACTAGAGTACGGTGCTAAAGAACTTTTGCGAGTTACTGGTTTAATACGTGGTCTTCAGATATTAATCGAACATTTACGTACTTCCTGCATGGGGGTCTTAAGATTTAGTATTCGTTAGTATCATTTTCGGTAATTGACGCGCTTGTGATCATATGATCAAGATGTCTCGTCAATTGTCTCGGCATAGCTTAATGTTTTTATTATGTCGACTATGATAGTCCGCGAGTGAGTTATGTTAAGGAGGATGAGAAGGACGGAGTGCATATATTATGCTTCAGTTACGTTCACTTCTAGCAATAGTTTATATAAAGTGACACTTTTGTGTGCGAGCAGTGATCATTATGTTAAAAAAAAAAAAAAAAAAAAAAAAAAAATGCTTACACTTACATTGCACGTTAATACGCATTTAAAGCTATTGCCATATCTTTTCGAAGCAACAATTTTCTTTAGTTTTTTCATATATATATATATATATATATATATATACACATATGCGTATGGCTTGACTTGCTAAAAGCAATAAAAACAATTGTGTCGAAAATAGTTTCTTTTTCTTTGCATTTGTTCTTTATTCTTATATCTTATTTTATTTTTATTACATCATTTAATCTGACAGTTCAATTATTATTACTCATATTGATTACGTGCTTAAGAATGCAACTCGCAAGAGACACGTTTTTAAAAATAGCTTCAAGTTAAATATTTATTTGCAATATACTGTGTGTGCCGCACTCTTAACCAAAGAATAGAGCACACGTGTGCAAATATATCTGCTCATGTGATTTATGTATTTGTTGTTGTGCACTCAAAATAAATTTCTTGTCATTTACATTTTGCTATTTTTATTACTCCTATCCTATGCCAAGGCGCCTATGAATATGCGAAATATGCGAACATTTTCATCACATATTCACGTACGAGTATATTGCGTATTGTCGCGTAATTAAAGTCATATATCGCGTACAGTGCCCCATTTCAAGCCATTTACTCTTCGCAAAGATAATATGATAATAACGCAATCGACTGAAACATGAAAGTGAAAATAGCAAACTCTTGTCCATTATGATTATGTGCATTTAATGATATTGATTCGCCTGCTGCTGCAATAATTTAAATTACTTTTCAGTTTGCAATTCCTTTTGTTGGCTACTGATAGTATTGATAAACTTATTGTGCCAAAGTTGTAACCAATTGAATTGATGAATAGGGTACTCCAAACTTACACGCATGCGTGTGTGGATTTGAGGTAGACCCATCTTTTATTGTGTCAATCATTCAATTCAATTCAGAAAATGATTTAACCTTGTCTGTCCGTTTGTCCATGTGTCCATCTGTTTCTCTATTTATCTGATTCCATGTCATTTACGTTTAGTCCCCAGATCGTAGTTTCTGAGGTATCATAAAGAAACTTGACATTCTCACTTGTTTCAGTCCGAGGACGATTCCTATCGACAATTGATGGAATCGGACAACTTTTTGCCGGGAAATCAATCCGCTTGATTCTCGACCGGTATTGGGCCCTGCGATGAACACAAGTTCGGTTTTCGCTTCCCGCGGCATGCCTCTCCACAATACGCACGAAGCACCGCCGTTCAATGCTCGGCGGGTCTTCATGAAGAAATATCCTGCATTCGTCAGAAAACAGTTCAGCCTTTCATTGATCCATAATCCGATTCAAGTGTTCTCGAGCGAAATTAAGAGGTGTCGGTTAGCTGAGATTAATTTTTGGGCAAGTTGCTGGTCTGTGCACTGTCACGGCTGCCATGGCTAGTCTTCTTCCAACTGTTCACCAACTAACTGGCACTTCCATTCCTCCAACTTCCTGGAGCTGTTGCCCGAATTGAATTGCATTCGCCTGGCGACTGTGTTGTAACACGTTTTCGGCCACTTTCTCGTCGCCGAGTATGGCCATCGGCCTCTTGAATTGACTGTTGTACACGTCGAACAGCGTATCGGCTTAATTGTCGTACCACTTGGCTTTTCTTCTACCCAGCTTTAATTAGTGTGAACAGTTGAGGTACTGCTTCCGGTTATGGTGTCCATTGTCTTGTTCTGAATAGTCGGATAGGTGATCAAGAACCTTCCAGACTGCGAGTTAATATGTAAACGAAGTCACACGTACCAATCCTTGCCCAATCACGGAAGCAGCGGTATTTCTACTCTTTTATTGCTACTGGAATGATTTTGAAGGTCAAACTTAAGCGTTCTATGTTTTTTAGAAGCTAACGGTAAATATTTTAGTTTAATTTAAGTTTATTGCGTATTTAATAAATATTTTGCTTCGAAATGAAAATATAGGGAATGTGCGATTTTTTGTTGTTCTCGAGCGTATATATATATATAGACCTAATAATTATCACTTGAAATGAAAGGAGAAATATGGGATGAGACGTTTAAATATTTTGCAAAACAAAATTTATTAATAGAAATATCGATGTTGTGTGGAAATTTTACAAAATATTAAAATCAAATGGAATACGTTGAGTACTTATTCAAGCAATTCTTTGAATATATATAAAAAATATATATATATATATATGTGCATATTCATGTAATAAAATGTTTTTAAATAGTAAAATATATTGTTAAAATTTTGAAGTGAAACTGACATAATAAATATGTACAACTATATCTACCTTTCCGTTGACAGCGTATATAAAATCCTGACACATGCAAATTGTACACGATGTGTTGTACAGACTTTATCGCTCTGTTTCGCTTTACATTGTTACATTTGATTGTTTTCGTTCGGTCGGTCTCAGTTGGTTACGAAATGTAAGGCACAAAAACTATTCAAATTATTATACATTTATTTAACTTTCATTTAAATATCTAATAAATAATTTTTCTTTTTTTTTTTTTTTTTTTATTTTTTTCTTATATCTTATGCTCTTTTTCTATTTCATAATACATGATGTACGAGTATTTTATTTTGATCGTAATTAGAAGCACTCAAGCAATAATAATATTTGATAATTTATGCATAAATTGAGTGCGAAACAGTGACTAATTAATTTTAAGAATTTTCCCTCATCCCTTTGGCCAGAAAAATACGCGTAACGCGTTGCAACGGCTCCTATATTTTATTTACACCGAGAAATTCACGTATACAACAATTTGATTAGCTTTCAAAGACAGTCGTGCCTTTATTTATTTATTTATTTGTTTTTTTTTTTAGAGAAAATTTTAAAAAAGTTTTCATGTTTGTGTTATCTTAACTTGTAAAAACTATTTAAACAAACAGTCCGCTGTCCACAACGCAAAGTTTTATTTACTCGAGCACGGTTGACAGCACGGTGCAGCGCAGTGAAGATAAACAAACAATCAAACAAGCAAGCAGGCAAGCTGTATATTCATCTGCTTTAGGTCGTATCTTGGACAACATCCACTTAAGGTGAATGCATAAATGAGGTTTTTGATAGCCTGTAGTACACCTGTTAAGCATTTTCGCGAAAAAAGTTTAATTCGCTAATAACGTTACTTAGAATAGAAATTTTTTCCTCTCTTTGTTTGTTTGTTTTTTGTCAAATTTTTTATTTTTTATTTTTTTCATCTAAAATCCTGATAGATAAGGATATTAACAACAGAGAGCAAAAAAAAAAAAAAAAAAAAAAAAACTTTCTTTAATTCATAGTGACTGCGTCTCTATCCATCCGTCTTCTTAACCACCATCATGCCTAAAAGTCAGTCCGCTTTACTAGCCGAGTAGGTGCGAGAAACGCGACTACCAGGTCAACGTTCGCAGTTTGAAATCTTTATGTTGTAAAGTTTATTATTAAGTATTATAGTTGTTCATAGCGCTCAGATGGCAAACGCATAACAATTACCGATTGGGCACACACCCCTAGGCTTAGGCTACGGCCGCTGCCTCCTCATCATTTCTTCTTTCGTCACTTCTTTCTGACCGCGTTATTCGCCTGGGCGCATTGATCATATTAAAAAACAAGGCGTAACGGACATCAATCGAATGACTGATAGAATAAGAGTTGGTTGTGATAATAACGTGGCCCTTTTTACTTTTTCATATGTAAGCAGCTTTTGAATGCATTTCCCTCCACTGATCGGTAAGGATAGTTGTAAAGCAATGGTTACACAAAGCAAACATTTCCATGGCTGAATATTTACGCTGTAAGAAATGCTTGCGCTTGCATAGCCGGAATTAAAACCTTAGAAATGTGATGATTGAACTCTTGACGATTCTGCTTCGTTCACGATCAGGATATTTGACGAGAACGTATCGATCTTTTTCAAATTTACTCTCAATAAATCGCCATCACAACCGAACTACGAGAATGGTCAACAATGTCGGTAATAGTAAGTTAATCTACGCGTCGTACAAAATTCTAAACAATAGTTGCATAAGAATGCATTTTCCTTCTTGTTGGAGTTAAATCTTTCAATTGATCTTGAATTGATCTTGCAATTTAACGCGAACGCTATCACTAAGATCCAAAACAGTTATGCCGTAGTACTTATGCCGTAGATGTTACGATACTTAAGAATTATGAACATCATGTTAACACACACCTAGTTACAATCGTAACTTCATAGAAAGAAAACATATCCATAGATTTAGATTAAATTATACAGAGGTTTGTTTTGCTTCTTTTTTTTTTTTGTTGGTTGTTATTGCTACTGCTACTGGGGACAGGAAACAGTTTGTGTAAATTTGATTTAATAATTACGATTTTCTACGATTAGTAGCAAACGCTTCAAAGCATTTAATTCACTTGATAAGAAGGGATTGATAATCAAATAATACTTCATTCATTTCGAAGAAAGAACAACAAAACACATACGGCAGTTTCATATTTTTCGCTACGAATAAAACAAATGCAAAGATGCGAAATTTTTATTTTCCTCATTTTCGTGCTACTCCTTTATTAGTCGAAGAGCAACAGTGAGCTTGCAAGGGAATCGTTTGCCGTTTTATTTTCTCATTTTTCCATATTTAACTTCAAGCGATGGTGGTGTAGCAGATTTGTCATTACGATTGTAACCGCTTAAAAAAACCTATCAAAAGGCAAGAATATATAACACACATGAGGTGAAGATGACTGCAACGCCATTTTCATGTTCAAAAATGACAATTTCACCCCATAAACCGCAATCAAAAGTTAAGTTCTTGTGCACATGAAAGTGTTTTTAGGAACACAAAAACGTGCTTTCTTTCGCACCAAATGCGAGGCCCACAGGCAAGTTTTAACAATTTCCATAGCCTCTTCTCAAGAATTGTGTATTCTTCCATAACGATTTGGCAAACAATACTGAGCACAAATGTGAAGTTGTAATGGAACTGGACCCTGTACATGATCTTGACTCGTGTAAAATTGAAAATCGATTCACGTTTTCTGCTGCTAATGGAACTTTCACGATCGGATCCAGAATGCTTGAAAGTCAACCAACACTTATGTTTTTATGCTGATTTTAGCTGAGTACACGAAATGAACTCTGCAAAGCCGCGTAATACGCCTACAGATATGTGCTCAATAATCGAAAAGAATTTAAAACGATTCTTGTCAATAACAATTTACGCGCATTTATCAAAGCTAACGCAGAGAGAGAGAGAGAGAGAGAGAGAGAGAGGAAAATATTATCGGTCGATTCTAAAAATTCGTTGGGAAAATGAGACCGATTGGCCAGCCGACACGTGCACATTTTTAAAACTCTTTCAAACTCTACGGATTAATAATTGCTGAGTATGCGAAATTCGTCGTAAAGCGTCTACAATTTTTTTTTGTTTTTTTTTTTTCATTTTTGGTTTTGCTTTTTACATTTTTCCTTACGTGAGTAAGTGAGAGATAATTTCATCATATTTTTATTTGCTCCCCACAAAAATAAAACAAACGAACTAAGAATGGATGGCCGGTGGTATTGGAGGTAGTGAGATAATAGGGGAAACAACACACAAATGCAACACACAAAGACGATCGCTCAATAAAATTAAATATAAGATCACATTTGCACATGCACCTCATTATTAGATAAAAGCAACAGCAACAGCAACAACAACAACAACAACACGTACGCGTACTCTTTCGTCTTACCAGGCGACAACACAATTGGAAAACGAAAAAATTGAAAAAGAAAATTAAATAAATAAATAATAATTATAATAATAAGAATAATAATAATAATAATAATAATAATAATAAAATAAAAAGCACGAAAAGAACGAAAAGAATTAACGCGCAAAGAATATATTTTTACTTTACACACCGAAGAATTAAAAATTTTTATGTCAAGTTTTTAGCTATTCAGTGGTAGAACGCATACTCATCATATAGAGCGGATGAACTTGTTGTCGTACGTTAAGTGATTATTTAACCCCCGGGGGAATTATTTCATGCACACGAATGCAGTGTACGTTTGTGTCGACAAAATTCTTATTCAAATTCTACGTAACGTAACTTCTTCTTTAATATTTGGTTGTTTTTTTTTCGTCGTCTTCTTCTTTAATTAATAATAAAATTAAATCGCACGTACCATTGATTTTTAATCAAAAAAAAAAAAAAAAAAAAAAAAATGAAAGAAAGAAAAAAAATGCTATAAATAAATAAACAAATTAATGAATTTTAACGTTTAATAAGTGAAACATTCGTGATCGAAAGCATACCTTATATGCTGGATGGATGTCGTTGTGAACTTAAATAGCTATTTATTAAAAGCCAAGAATTGCTTGATGAATATAATAAAATTCGTATTTATTTTTAATTGATATTAATATGTGAGAAGGGATCAAAAGGATTCAAAATAATTAAATGCTGGAGCATCGTTGGATATTCGTTCCCTTTTTGTTATTATTTTTTTTTTTTAATTTTATATAATTATTAGTAATCATTAACATAAAAGAACAGACAGGACACTTGAACGGCAACGCTGCGATATTCACACACAATTCAATTATCAATTCATTGTCACAATATGTGTGTTGTTGGCTGCTAACTGCTGATATATTAATAAAATAAAACAATACGTAATTAACAAAGTAAACACTAGAAGCAGGCAGACGAACACCTACCACATACCTTCTACGCTTCTACTTTTCTTTCACAGACAATAATCTTAATAATATTTAAACAAGGTTTGCTTACAATTCATTCAATCTATTTATTATTATTATTTTTTTTTTTTATTCTTTTTATGTAAATGCTCATCGATGCTACGGCACTTCCTTGTGCCGATGCTTAAATATATAAATTATTTATGATAATATAAAAAATACAAAAAGCACACACACACACACACACACACAAGTAAATAAAAAGGTTATTTTCATCCTTGAGGATATTTTGGATGCAAATCCTTTGGCTAATCGAAACTGTTTTCCATTTCCGAACTAATTCTTTTGATAGCCCCTCTAAATATTTGCCCCAAACTCTTAGTCAATACCGTGTACAGATTTTAAATTATTGACAGCGACTTTACTTTTTTTTAAATTATTTTAGAACGAACCATTGAATGTATGTACGAACGTAAAGAGGAAATCGATCCGAACTTTTACGCTATCTTGAATTTTTGGAAAATATTTGTCGAGTGTTGCAAGCGAAAATTTTAAAGCTCTTTAGTTCTATGATCAGGTAGATTAGTATGAAAGTTTGCCTTAAAAAGAAACAAAAGCGAGGGAATGTAATAAAAGCTTCACAAGGCTATCCTATGAGAACTAAAACTCTGAGGTCGATACTTGGTTTTCTTTGCCATTTTCCGATCATTTTTTCTGCGGACGAGTTTTGGGCTTATTTTGAGATTGCTGCGTCCAATCACTACAATCATTACAAACGTGTAGGCATAGAATAGGTTAGAATTTCTCGTGTTGCCTACAGTGAGAATAGCTCATAATTCGCGATAACTTTTCATATAGAAAACTCAAGCCATAGATCTTTAAAAGATTTACACCAAACTGGCAACTGTCTCTTACATTTAACGATTCACTATTAGATCGCTTATTAACTTAGAATGGCTGCAATTCATTATGTTTTATTTACGATTCAAAACTGGATTGAATTTTCCTTTTTTTTACTCAGATTATAAAAAATTCAAAGTTCGGGCTGCTTTTCCCAAAGTCTTCTAATCGGTGATATTGGCTCCTATCAAAACAATATAATATTAGATTTATATTATAAAACTTTGGATCTTAATTTATGAACACGTAACTACGAAAAGGGAATTTCCGCAATACGCACGATTCTCTCCTAATCATTTCGAACTAAAGCAATACAGCCCTTGGAAGCAGAATAAAGCAATTTATTGCTAATAATCATCAGTGAGGTTTCTGTCCGCCTGTCCATCCTTGTTGATCTTCTTTTGGGGACACAAAAATTGTGATAGAAGAAGCAAACTTCATCCATATTACTTTAATTTCCATTCACAGATAAGTTTGAGGATAAATCTAAGATTACTATAGTGAATCAATTAAACAAAAAAAAAAAAGAAGTAAGAAAGTCATATTCGGTGAGGGCCAAATCTCGCATACCCACCACTATGTTTTTTGCATTCTTCTCTCCAAATTCTTTTATTTGATACCCATATTGGTGGTGTTATTAAGAAAAAATTTATCGCGGTGTCTACCAAATTCATTCCATTCCAAATTTATCAATCCATTTTTAGGCAGATCATATATCTTCATTTGAGGAGTGTACAAAATAGTTTTAAACATTCTGTCTTGTTTGCTTTATGATAAATAACAGAAAACCTCAAAAAAGAGAAAAAAAGAATTTTTAATCATTTGTAACTTTGTGTGGGGGTTCCATTTGCGGACCGAAAGAGTAGACTGTTTCGTAAAGTAAATGTGAAAAATTGCAGGGATTAACGAGTAACGAACAAACTTCTAAATAATTTTGTTAAAAAATGCGGGGTTGTGTTCAGTTTACGCTACACTGCGGGCTTCTGCTGTGATCAACTTGGCCCATTTTCGATTTCGATAGATGCAAAAACTTCCAATGCTTTTACCAAATTCGAAGTCGATATCTTCATTTTTGTGACCAGGAGAGTGCCAACAACAAGTACCACATAGACACACAGACGAACAGACATGGCTTAATCAATTCAGAATTTCACACTGATCAAGCCTATATATATATACTTTATAAGGTCTCTGAAGTTACCTTTCGGATGTTACATATATTTTGGAAAAAAAAGCAAAATGAGTACACCCCCCTCTTACAGTGGCGGGCATAAAAATAAGAAAAAAAATATCCAATTGTATTATTGCCAGTAAACACTTACAACCAACCTATGGCAGTTATAGCGAATTTGAATAAGAGTTTGAAAGTTTAATGCACTTACAATTTCGATCGGTTCACTGATCTGTCATTTAATAAAGAAAATCTTACATAATTTACGATTTTAATTTTCTTGATGTAACATGTTTTCACCTCATGTGATTCGAGTTTTGAATTCATCTTAGGGCAATTATATTATTCTTACTTTTCTTTTGGGAAAGCTTTTCTATTCCTTTTTGTACCCTACACTACTTGTGGTGCAAGATATATTAAGTTGTGCGAACTTATGTAACGTCCAGGGAAGGGGGCTTAAGACGAATCCACCTTTTATTATACCGATAACCTTGTCTGCCCGTCTGTCTTATTTTGAAAAGTCGTTGTAGATCTATGTTTGGACGCCACGCCACATAAGGAATCTAATGGATAGTAAGTCAATGTAACATAAAAATGAAGTAAAAGAAATTTGGTCCCATAGGGTATTTTTTGGGTGCCATCATGCATAGGGGCTTTCATGAGAAGCAACCTTTAATAGATGATGACATAGCCTAATGTGTAGCTCTATGCGACGGCAACAAATGAAAAATAATAAGATCTTTAAGAAGCAAACTAACTTTCCTAAATCTGATCACGTCAGTTGTCAACCTTTACGTGAGAATAATGTATGTTATTTAATTTATAATCACGATAATGAGTGAATGACTGTATTGGGCGAAGTGGTGTGCGCTACGTAAGGGTCGGTCTTGTCCGACTATAATGTGTTTACTTGTTTTTTTTTAATTCCATGCCGATTTCTATTATCATAGGAAAAAGAATAAGAATAGTGAACTAGCAGTCGATACAAACTTGACTGAAATAATTTACGATTCCATGCGCATTACAACCGAAAAAAAGGCATTTTGCAAAAGATTTTTTCTTGAACTTAAAAGTATATTCGAAGGAGTCAAGTTTTAAATAGTATTTCCGAGTACTTCGTCCATTCAATCTAAAGTCATGAATAATATTTAGACCAACGTTTCAACGTAGTTCAAAGGCCTTCAATCACAGTTGTCCAAATTTCTGGATATTGTTGCATCCCCATGCTTATTACGCAATGAATTGATGGTGTACCGTGTTGTTTGGCATGTATGTTGGTTGTCGTTGTATTGAAAGCAAACATTTCTCTGATCAATAAATTTTCGTTAACATCAAGCAAAAAATAAAAAAGGTATACAGTCATTGAGACACAAACACATGAGAATCGACAATGCGGTCAGCTTAAAAAGGAGATCAAACAATCACTTTTACGGCTTGACATTCGCGTCGCACGAGAAAAGACAACTTTCGCTTCTTGAATTAATTGATGGGATAAGGATGAGCATCAACTGATATGATGGTCTTCGTAAAAATCTCATCATCATTTTCAATTTGTTTCAAAAGAAAGTCACCGAACTCAAGCCCGTTAACAATAATCCAATCATTTGAATTCTTGAGTGAAGACTGTCTTGTGGGGACAAACGTTCTCTCATGATACATCAGGATATATATAAGCATTATTCTTTGGCAAAATTTATCTGTAAATATTTCGCGTTACTGGGGCGTAAATGTTGCGTAAAGAAAAACTACGCTATTGTCGCAAATTGTCAACAATACGACGATTAACGAGCATATTAAGAAAATTATGACGATCGTAAATTGGTACAAGTAGATGGAAAGTTACAATGGGAGAAGGATTAAAAACTTGGGATCATTTCCATACGTTGTTGTTGCGTTAATCTTTCCATGAGAAAATTGCACATTCTGTTGAACATAACGAATAACTAAAATTGCTTTGGTATTCGAAGTACGACTCCATTATAAAATTGGCATTGCGACAGCAGACACAGGAAGACAGCCAGGCAGACAGATTGAAGGGAGAAAAATGTTAAAAACATTATGGGATATTTAATATGTTTTCGGGGAATATGTCTAATGCATCCTCATCTTTTAATAGAATGAGGAAGGCATCATCTTCGCCGGTGCGACGATCTTGGATTCTTCAGATACATTAGCAAGAAAGGCTTTCTTAACTGTATTGTATATATATTATATATATATATATATATATCATATATTATGAATTATATATTTCGATATTATGATATTAGTAACGTATTTACTTAGCCTTGACATTTAAGTTTATAAAAGAATTTGTTATTTTTAGCTTTTCTAACAACGAAAGCCGAATTTTTCTTCACCCTTTATGCGCTTTTTAATCTCATAATATGTAACGCTATATGAACACATAACGTATAAGAGCGACGCAGTTTCAGTTTAGTAAACAAAAAAATTTTCAAAAAAAAAAGAAAAAGAAAAAAAGCATTTATTAAATCACACTTTTCTAAGAAATGACGGATTAAAAGAATTACTTTGACCCGGTACAAAGGGTTCACGTAGAGTTCGCGTAAAACGACAAACAAAAAAAAAAAAAAACTATATTTTGTTTAATTCCATACAATTGTTTTTGTTTGCATACTTTTTCAACAAGTATTCGAATCGATAAACAGAAAATTATTATCATGGAGTATAAAGACCATGTTAATATAGAGAAAAATAGTAAAACTTGAAATATATTCAAAATTCCATTGGCCTTGAATCTTGCTTGAAAGACGTAACAGACGTAACTAGATTGTCTCAGAATCTTAGATTGCTTTTAATGGCCTCTATTCTCGTAGTTATCGCAAATCATTACCGCCATAACCTACAACTAAAAGGAGTGTTAAAGTAAAGTTAATTTGTTTGTTATATATTTGGTGGATGACGTCTATTTCCGCACTTCACCTCCTACCAGTGTGACTGTGTGGAAGTCTTGACTTGGATGAATATAAAATATATCTGCGGACATTCATATCACATCTTATTATATGAATTTGAATCAATTAATATTTCGATTATTTGAGAAACTTTGGTAAGTTTATCCAGCCTACTCATAGATCTTTTCGTAGAAAAAAATTTTTCAGACCAACGATGTCACAGTGGGTGTTGTAATATGCAAGATTCTATTGATTTAAAAAAAATTTGTTTTTTTTTTTTTTTTTTTTTTTGGATCACTCCAATGGATGCATCATATGCTCATAAAAATAAACGTCTCTGCACATGTATGATTTTTCTGTAAATTTTTTATTTTTAAAACATCATGATGATCATCAGTTTGTGTGATATAAGTGACATTTTTACATAAATGTATATATAGAGTATATGCCGGTAAATTAAATATCCAAACATATATATGCATACACACACTCATTCCTCTACTTGCACGTTATTTTATTTACACGATTTTTCTTATGTATAGAGTGTAAATAAAAAAAAAAATCGCAATTTTTTTGGGATTTACGAAAAATTGAAATTTTTCAAAAACAAGAAAGTATGTTGTTCTACTAACGATTTTAACATGGTACTGCGTTCAATAAGTAAAGCCAATATTCAAGTTGACCGTTTCGCGGATTGGAACAAACGTTGACACAAGTGTATGATGTTTGAGGGGAATTACTTTAAAGGCGGCGATATAGATTTGAAATAAGATATACATTTAAGAAAGATAAAATTAATTTGGTCTTGGTCTTTGAACCCAGTAGCATGTACATTAGCCATTCTGATTTCGTAGCATCTTAACAAGTAGCGACAAGTGCTAACAAGCGCCACACTTAGACGTGCGGGATCTATGAGATGTGATAATGAATTCTCCCGAAATTACTAGCATAGCACTAATGTCAAACTTATACAATTAGAGAAATAGGGCTTTAGCTTTAGCCTTTAAAGATTTGAAAAAGAATACGGCATAAAGCACAGTTTTCAAGTAAGATGGTTTGTTTTGCATGTATTTTGTTTTCTAACGTGTTAATAATTTTACTTTTCATGAGTAGATTGAATCTCCAAGAATTGATGATTAAGTTTCAGGGTACCCAGGGAAGAAAACTTAACGTCTTGCAATTCAATTCGTTTTCAGTTAATTGATTAATCACTGGTTGTGTGGTATGTTGCTCTTATGCTTGAATCTCAATATCCAAGGCATCAGCTAGTTCCCGAATGCTGGTCGGGGTCTCGTTTGTTAAGAAAAAGTACCTTTCAATGACGTCATCGACAAAAATTGCTTACTAAGAAGTTAACTAATTTCTGTGGATAAAAAAAGAGGTCAAAGGCTTTTATGCACTTCCTTCAAGGCTTCCATAGCTTAATAAAGATCTGCAATTTTGCTTTGCACAAAAGCTCTAATCTCAAAAACAACCTGCAATCCATTTGACCAGTTGGTTAAGACGAGGTTTGAGGTACGACAACTTGCTGCCCTTGTTTTACCAAAATCTTTCATTTCAATTTTGAATGAACACAATCTTCTACGCCGGCAGTTTCAAATCTAGCTCGCTTTCATAATAACTGCATGTGTGGTATTCGCTGAATTGTGGCTAAAATCACATTCATTACGTGTAGAGCTCACTTTACGAATTTGCACTTAGTTACAGAAAATTGCAAAGTGAACGCAGGGATTTAAATTTGTTAACAGCATATGCAATTGTTCGCTTATCAGTATAAGTGGAGAAAGTTCCGTACAATTAACTTGTCGCATGTGAGCTTTGATGAAAAAAGAGCTTGAATTGTTTTCAAACTTGGTGAAATGTGTATCGATTCATAATTAAATGCTCAACTTTGTTTAGTTGAATCGCCGAAATAAACTAAAGCATCAAGCATCTCAAATATAGTGAAGAAATATATTGTATGTGTTCTTTACCTTTCTTTAGGTTTTTTAATTGCATTTGCATCTTAATTGTATTCACTGCTTATTATTGTCTTTTCACAGAGATCTATGAATAAGTTTATATGAATCCAGCTAATACGATTTTTCGAAAAGCGTATCTACTGCGTAAACGAAGACATGCGTGTATATACCTACATATATTTGTTTATATACGTCTGTATGTATATACCTATATATATATATATATTTATATATATATATATATATATATGTATATATACATATATATATTAATAATATTATTGCATATTAAATAAATAAAACCGTGCAGAACATATATGATCAACCTATAGACATGCACACATCTAAAGCAAGTCGTTGACGAGACACAACATATAAAAAGAAGAGCCAATTTAATTTAAAATGGAAAAAAAAAATTTTTTTGTAGAATTAAAATTAAATTTTAAATACATATACACACACATAGCCAAAGTCTCGGTTTATTCGTTTTCTTTTTGAAAAAAATAACAATTCTCTCCTGAGAAATTGCATCTCAAGTGTATACATTTTCTGCCTAAATATGTAAATAAAGTACAACGGAGCGTATGAATAACGCTTAGAAAACCTTAATTATTGTAAATGGAATGAAAGCTCTTAAGCTTACAATATTTTCTCTCTGCATTTATAAAGCAAATCAGCTGCAGTTATACAAATACATATGCATATATGCATATATATATATATATATACGGTACATATTTTAGCATATGCAAAAACATGTACTTAATATGTATAAAAGTATTTGATTAATAAAAATAAGCAAATGGCAAGCTATGGGAAATTGAAGAAAAAAAGTATAAATTTTTAGTGAACCGACAAAAACACTGTCGAAAATTATGAAGTGAATGTTATTAACATGCAAGAGTAAAATCAACTCAGGCTGAAGTGAAAGCTCTTACTACTAGTTGTACTAATATAGTAGACATCTTTTAGAAATCCTAAGATAAAATTTAAAGAGAGAATTTAACTACAATTAGAAAAAACTTTGAAAATATTTGTCGCGAAGTTGTATTAGTTTGTTCAGTATCGGTTGACACCGCACTTATCATCGCATGCTTTCGCATAGTTCAGCGATATACAACGCAATTAAAAGAAGAACTTTTGCCATCAAAGCTGTTTCGAATTTCGTAGATAAGCCAATAAAATTTTACAACTTGCTCATAAAAACTAATAAAATTTGCCTGGCAAGTAAACGGCATTCCAAAGTGCTTTACGAAAAGCTATTTTAATTCTTGTATTAAAATATTAAAATTTAAAATTTGTGATAATTGCTTGTTTTCTTCTTCGTGTTCTTCTTCTGCTTTCAAATATTTGCTTCTTCGCAATAGTTGAAACGCACATCACTCACTAACTATGCAATTGCGGATTACTGCCACCACACTCCGCAAAATCTTGTCAACTTTAATATGCCGCCAACAACTTTAAAATTGAATTTATCACATTTACCGGTCATTTTTATCGTCTAGAAAGTTTCCTTCCGTGTTTGCGTGTTTAAATTATTTTCTCTTTATTTGTATTATTGTAATTCTTGTTCTTCTGTTTCACTTAAGTTTGTAAAAAGTTTTTCGTTACGATTGTTTAAGAACTTGTGTTTAAGAATTTTGTGATCTTTTGTAGTGTTTTTTCCTCTCTTGTCTTTACCTACTTAAGAAAATTAATGTTCTTAGGTCTTATGATGGAAACTGTAGAACAAGAAACTCTTTTTTATAACTATTAATTTAAAACTTTATTTTTATCAATTTTACTAAAATTGAAAAAGTATGCATAAAAGTTGTACAAAATTTTGACTTGAAATCTTCAAATTTAATTAATTTTATTTTTACACAATCAATATATGTCTTGCAAAGTTTTCATTATGAGTTGTATAGCAAGAAGAAAGAACGACACACACAGAAAAACAAAGCCATACATACTTCGCTTCTTCGCTTCTTCACATTACCACTTACTGATCGTTTCAACTCCTGATAAATCGAATTTTTTGATTGTGTTCTTTTCCATAGAACTGAGAAATTGTTTTGTTTTTTTTTTATATGACCAATCACATCACACAAGCGTATGTACCCTTGGAACGTACCAATTCGTCTATATTTATGCTGATGTCTGTATTATTCCGCTAAAACCGATCGATGTCGCAGTTGGTTATCGGAAAGTTGAAGCCAGAGAAATCAATTCCTGTGAGCTAACCTGCGTAATTGTTCTGCTATCGATTTATCAAACTTGGAAGCGACAGCCGCTAATACGCACCATTTAAAACTATAGACGTCAACATTTCTCGAATTAATTATAGCCTTTTTAGTGTACATAACAATTGGTAAAGGTACATATGAACCCACAAAAACGGGCTGCAACTTGCAGATGATTAATCCGCAAAATTTAAATTCTGCTATCGCCCAACCGCTATCTCGTTCCTAGTAATCTTCAGATGCATTTTTAAGCTCGGTATCTTATCGTTGACTTTACTGCTTTCTCTTGCAGAAACGAACTTCGTTGATAAATTTTCCATTGTTAGCCCCATTTCTGCTTCCACTCCCTTCACGTAGTCTCCAAAAAGCCTCAAATTGAACTTTACAGAGCTAAATTCATCTAATTTGGTTTGAATTAGCTCGTGTATATATGTTCGGATATCATCCAGAAGTTGCTAAAAATTTTGTATTGAATCACATTTTCCGATGTCGGTGGAGGTGTGATAAATACATAGCTGCCTTTTGTTTGTGCTTATTGGTCCTCAACTGGGTTTTGTATTTTGTTTTCATCATGAAAACTTGGCACGGGGCGCAATACACCTCACTGACAGGAACTTCCTTGGTACTTGGTAATGGTTTCAAAAGTCCCTTTACTCTTAGCGAGGGTGCTTGTAGAGGGACCGTCGTTCATAATGGAGGAGTAGGCTCATTTTCTTTAAATGCTGTTTCACAGCGTTCTGTGAACTCTTCCCACGAGTACGTGTGCAACAATTCGTGTAGAGTCACAACCACGCCGCAGAAATTGCACCTTGTATGTCGGACACCAATTGTTCCTCCATTCAATGAATCAACTTTTGCAAATCCAGCTGACAGACTCTCTCAAACTCCGGGCAAAAGTGATCCAATAAACTTTTAATATTATTGACTGCACCATCACAGGATAAACAATTGTTTGCCTTCATTTTTCTCAGAATAAGTTAAGGGAAAACTCTGCTTATATAGGATAGAAATGTTGGCGAACTTACCTTCAAGCGTTACCTGTAAAACTCCGTTTGCCTCTTATTGCGTTTAGTTTTTTCTCGATAAAGGCTTTTAAGTATGGTCACGAAGTAATAAATAAAATACTGATTCTTTTTCCACCTTCAGCGGGGTATTTATACGAACGGAATGGAAATCAAAATAATAATAAGAATACAAGTGCGGAAGAATCATTAAACGTTTGGGTGTTTTGTAAGGCAATATGGTGAAATAGTCGCATCACCCAGGGTGTACTTTATACTTTTTCTTTCTTAGTTGTTATCAGCACCATAAGCAATGTATGCCTTTGAAGGAATCCTTTGTTCCTTGTTTCATAAGGATATAGAAATGCAATACGATAAAATAGTCGCACCACCTAGAAAGCACTTTATTACCTTCTTTTCCTGCAAATTTAATTATGCATTACTATGTACGTTCGTGTTTAAATGTTATCGGCATCATAAATAATGTATGACCTTGAAAGAATCCCGTTTCCTTTTGTTCACCAAGATGTATGTAATTAAGATAGGATTGATCGAAGGACATTTTTTGTGGACGTAGTTGAGGGTGTGCAACAGAAAAGATACGCATGTGGTGTTATTTTTTTGTTTGTACTTCCCCTTTTCTCGGGCATTGAGTTCGCTTTTGAATTGTTCGTAGGAATGAAGAATATGTGTTGTTATTTGAAGGCGAGGGGAAAGGGTAAACGTTACGCATGCGAGAAACCGGCGGGCATGTTTTAGTGAAGTGAGCTGGCGGTAAAGATGTGTGTGTGTGTGTATATGTGTGTGTGTGTGTATGTTTATGGTTGTGTTTGGGCGTGAAGTAATGTTGTCGGAGCGGGCAAGCCCTTATCCGTCGTTCCCCCATATATATACTGCTCTAACTAGATCTGCTTTACTTATGAAAAGTAGTGAAATATAAGGTATTTAGTAATCGTTTACCTTATCCCAATATAAACAAATTTACTTTGTTAATGCAATAAATTACGAAATTACTTTCTAATGGAATTCTACGTTTGACGTCAAAATCACTATAACTAATTTAATAATAATTGTACCACGCATTCGAACCAAACCCAAATAGTTCAAAGGAATTTGTTATCGTATCCAAAACATTACGCTCGCAAAGGGCTTAGTTTGTCACATGTTCAATTTCATTTGCGTCGACAATCAAGCTAACATTGCAAAAGCTACAGGATATCAACTCGGTTAAGCCTAATTTACATTTACTTAATTAATATTTCGGTTATGTATGGAAGCATATAACAAAAAAAAAAAAAAAAAAAAACAACGTAAAAATGATGTAAGCTAACAATTTCTGAACAAAAACTCTTCTTTTCTTTATTTATCAGAGCAAACTTGTCTTTAAAATTCTAAACATTTATTTTAAAATATTTTAAATGACATCTAAAAATAGCAAATGGAAATAGCAAAATTTTAAGAAAAGGAAAAGGAAATGGAAAGGAAAAAATTTTAAGAAAAGAAAAGTTGTAATGGATTCATATACATACGCTCAACCCGACGATATGACGCTCGATTTCTCAATTAGTGCTTGTGAAATCTGCATCGGTTTTTCATCCCAGTGAGATTTTAAATACTTGTAGAGTAAGGGCATAATAGAAAAAGACAAAAATTTCACATCTATCAGCAATTTGCGAATTATATTAACCTCTATTACCAACTGGTGCGGTATTACACTAGCAATGGATGGATTTGTTCCACGCAACCGGCGTCTAAAGCATATTCTCAACTGCTGGTTAAGTGTGGCTTGCCACACGAAAGTAAGATTACAGGTTCAAGTTTGCAACCGCATTCTCGTTCTATGACCAGTCACTGGTCGTTAGAACTTGTAACTGCGTTTTCTTTTCGTACGCTTCCTGACTTTGTGTCAGATCTGTTACTTCGAAGCAATATTCACAATAAATTTTTCCAATTTCAATTTTGTCATAACACAGGGTTGTTAAAGTTAGCAAACCCGCAAATGAACCAAAAAAAAAAAAAAACAGGGTCAAAAATACAGTAAATTTGAGTGATTTCGTCACATTTTACAAATACAATTAAAGGTAAACGTGTTTTACTCGGCTTGGAATTGTGATAATTGAGTCAGTGGAATCAAATAACTATTAGTTACATAGAAAAAAAAAAAAAAACAAATAAAAAACACTATAGTGGGCATGACTCACCATTAAATACCATATCCCCCTTCACTTAGTATAGACCTACTCAGTCGATTGGTCGCGAATTTGGGATTTTATTACTTTTTTCTTTAAGTCTTCAAATTTGTAATTAAACCGTAGGACACCGAAAAGTCATAAAAGGACACAAAATCAATTTGTTCGTCACCTTCTTGTAAACCATGATGTCTGGGTGATGTTGGTTAGAGCAGACAGACATTATTGATTTTCATCGCGTGCGTGTATAATAAAATCGACGACTTTAAGTAATTGCTAAAATTAGAGAAGTAAGAAAAATCATTATTTCAACGAAAATTAATTTTTTAATAACTTTTATCAAATTCATCTTTTATTTATGAGATTACTTTTTATATTATTTGCATTTATCGTATGCGAGAAGGCAAACAAAAACAATGTACGTCACCTACCATTTTATGTGGGTGCACCCATTTACATAAACACGCAGAGCAATGTATGTATATATCGAACTATCTATATATATACGATTTTATATATTCATATATATATATATATAAAGATTTTTACAAAAAATTGTCTTAAAAAATACAGCAAAAAGAAAACATCTTAAAATATATATATACACATGTATATATGTACATGTCAAAACGTCTGTGTGTATATATCAAAAACGTCTAACAAAATTTTAGCTGGCTCTTGTAAAAATTTTATTAAACAAAATAAAAATCAACACAAAAATCGCAGGAACGAATGTCAAATTTCTGTTATATTTTCTAGAACCATTAAGTCATCAGTTATCGAAATTATTATGAGTTTAGATTTTATACCCAATATGGAAGGGTGTAAGTACACTAGATTTGTCTTTTCGTTTGTAACACTCAGACATAGGTATTGAAGTGTCCGTAAAACACGTATATCCTGGATGAACGTAAAATTCCAAATGTGTCCGTCCATTCGTCTGTCTGTTATTGACATAAATGTGATTGCCAAAATTACGTTGGAAAGCTGAAATTAAGCTTAATTGCATTGCTAGTATGAAGAGGGGATAACATTCACGACTTACCGCAAATGCTGACGGAGGCACCATACTCACTAAGCTGCGACCACCTTCTCTTTTCTCATTTCTTTCTGATCGCGACCATGTTACGCAAATAGTGAACATCCCGTGACAGTGCATCCCGACATTAATAAAGAAAAAGTTGATGAGACGGGGCGTGTAACCGCCCACAATTTGGGAAGTTATCAAAGATTTATCCTTGCAGACAAAGACAATCACAAAGACATGAAGGCAAGAAGGCATTTCTCGCCTCTTCTATATATACACCTGCCAAGTTATGAGGGTGCAATGAATTCCATTATTAACGCAATGTATATTCGATCAAAAATACATGTGAGATTTAAATCGATGCCTCATTTCGTTTTGCTTTGTCTTTTGTTTTGCGCACGTTTAGCAAAATTCAGATAAAATTCAAACATGTCGTCCTCTTTGCTAGCATTGCTTTCTTTAAATTGCGTTAAATTCGCGTACAATTAAACAAAGACAGAGATTTAAGAAACTCAAGTTCTCCTCTGTATAACAACGTGAGTTAAATCGATTTCATTATGTGGATAGACAGACGAAATTTCATCTAAATATGCATAATTCTTTTTAATCTCACGTTATTCGTTAACGAGCGATGATCGAGCTGTGCTCTCTATCACTTGCCTCTTTGATTAGCTCTTGACGTATCGAATTCGCTTGCCGGAAACATCTAATCCTTTATCTAATTTGTTGTCTAAAATACACCGCAATCGATCGATAAATTTCTTTGATCATTAGCAATCTTCAGAGTTCCGCTCATCCATATAATAATAATAAATATATACATATATACATATACACAAATATCATGCGTTCATTCAAAATTTTGTACAAAATTATCTTATTACTGATTTATCAGGTCAATTATAATAAACATCTCGCCCCCTCTAACGTCACATTAACCATATGCGTATTTGAGTAAAACTAAAATTGAAAAAAAAGTAGCTTGCAGGCTCATTTTGTTAGGTATACTGTAAAACCGAGTTAATTTGTCATGCAACGTCTTCCACAAAGGAAGAAAAAATGCTCCTAAAATGATGTCTATTCTATGTGATTTGGTGGATGCGCTTAATGGCACTCATTGAAGCTCTCGCAATCTCTTAACGATTGCTAAGGACATACGACGCCTGACGTTGCCAAGGCGACAAACGAAAACCTTTCTGCTTGACAAACACATCCACAACAACATCTTGTTGTTAGGTAAATTGGCAAATGTCCAATTACTCTAATTGTGGCATTGAAGCATAGACTTGAATCCATCATTCTGACTGTGCGGATGCCATACATCATGGAACGACCACTCAGAACGCCATTGAGAGTTTTATCAAAAAATGTAAAGGGTCTCTTCCGTTTTTTTCGGCCTTATCTGCGTACTATTTTTGAAAAATTTCGAACCATTTCCCTTTTTCCGGTAGCGAATAGCTAGCTGGTCGATCGTGTGCTTCGTTTCAAACATTTTGGCCGACTTGTAATTAACTATCGTTTATTTCTTTCGCGTAGTCTCACCACTGAACTTTCATTAAATCGGCTGTTGTTTTCAGTAAAGTGTCTTGTCGATAACAAAAGTATCTTTTAGCCTTGCATTCACGATTTAATGATCCACGCCTCTTCCTTTTGATTCAATACTTACACTTGACCACTACCTGTACCTACATAAGATACGCTAGGACAATGTCGTAAAACTGAGCCTCAATATTTGCGTAGTGTCTTAGAGAATTGGTTCAAGTTGTTTATCTGTTGTCGACTAATCACGGCCGCGCTTTCGAACTCTTTTCAAATTGAAAAAATTAACATTTTTTTCTAAAAATACCTTCCCTTCCCATTTATTATTGTAATAAATGCAGTAAATCCGTTTATAGTTCATAATCGTCTTCAAATATTACGAAATAATCTTAATTAATACAATTAACGTAGTTAGATAAAAGCTACTCTCTCGCCCAAAGATAATAATTTCTAACAAACATCAACAATAACTGTCGACCGCATGCAGCACATGTGCTATAATTTATTCACCTTAATTATATGATTACAGAGCAAGCAGATCTAACGGCCTGTTCTACATATTTAGCGGTTTGTGTACACGATGGGACTGAAGCGACAACCAAATTAAACAAAACGGAAAATTGAATTACATATGTGTGCATTTAAGACATTTTTTTTTTTTTTTTTTTTATGATCCCAATCCAAATATTGGAGGTATACCGTATTTGTCAAAAGATTTGCAACATCTGGAACATGGACCCTCGAAAAGGCCCTAGAAAGCATATATACAGTCTTGACAGATAACAAATTTTGGATCATTATGGAATCTACACATACCCACCTGCCTGTCCTTCCGTCTGTTTTCAGGTTTTTGCAAAGGCTTTCATAAACAATCTCGCAAATTTGCCGCAGTTTGGTTTCGAAAATGCGACAAATAGGGCGTAGGTATAAAGTAAACGTAGAGATTTCAAAGACTTTCATTGCTGATAAACTGCAACTGGAGAAAAAAGGCTTCGTAAGAGTATCTGCCTAAAAGTGCAATAAATCGCTTACGTCCATCTAGCGCTATAAAATATGGAAATTTTATTTATTTATTTAATTTTTATTTTGATTTTTTTTTTTTATTGAGGTAAATAGAAAAACTGTAGAAATACAAGATTCGGTCCTAGCTGCATATAGTTCCCTTACTTGTTATAATTTTTGTTTGCTTTGTGTTTGTCGATCCCACTAAAACGAATGAACAGATAATTAAAAACAAAATAAAAACAAAATAAATCAAAGTTGAAGGCGTAAAACAACCGAAAAAATATTAAATAGTCTTCAAGTTACAGCAAATTAATAATGAATGGAAAAAAAATAACAAAAAAGCGTCTCTAACTAACATTAAGCGGAAAGAAACTGAGCAATTTCTTATGCTTTCAAGTTCCAATTATTCATAATTAACTACATAAGTATAATTTGTGAACCTAAATGGGAAGAAACGATTTAGTGATGAACTGCTTCAGCAAAAACTTCAAAATGTGAAAAACGGAGATAAGAAAACGAAAAGTACATGATAATAAAAATCCAAGAAGCAAAGCTTTTCTTTCGAAAATCGTTAGTGTTTATCTTGCAACCAGAAAACAAAAAAAAAAAAAAAAGAACTCTTATTATTACGACTATTAAAGCAGTATGAAACATTAGACTTTAATTTGTTTGTCTGTATGTGCTCTGTATAATTCAATGACTATCAATACTACTATGTTGAGTAATACCTCTCAGCAAATAAGATTAGTTGAAAATCAAATATCAACAAAAACTGTGACCACTAGTGGCAACAGCAGCAGCAGTAATAGCAGCAGCAGTAACAGTATTTCTACTGTTGATAGTAGTGGCGATGATAATATTCTCGATAGCGACGGTATGTCTTGTGAGCAACTTTTACTTGCCATCCAAGAATACTATGACGACGACGACAATGAACATGATGACGACGACGACGATGATGATGATAATGATGATGATGATGATGATGATGATGTCGATGAAGGCGATGATGCTGATAATGATGATAATAATAATGAGATATCACCAGTTGAAAAAGAGCAACACGAATATCACGGTTATCGAGCTGTGTTGCAACGACAATCGCAAGAAAACGTTGATAATAACTCACTAATGAATACACTGTATCTTAAATCAGCTTACGTAAATAATGCGAATGCAAACGCAAGTGTAAGTGCAAATGCAAATGCAAATGCAAATGCAAATGCTTTGTTAGTGCGTCGTTTTCGTCGTTCCTCAATTGGCATGCAACGGAAGGCAGCGTTTCGTCAAAAGAAGTTAGATTCACTAGGTACTTGGCGTCGTCACCGGTGAGTTGGAAGTTTGTCAGTGTGTGTGTGTGTGTGTGTGTGTGTGTGCGTGTGAGTGTATATGTCCCGATGCGTTCGTATGCTTTGTTGATTTTTATTAAAAGCAATTTTCTTCTTTCATCTATTTTTCATCGCATTGTTTGTTGCTCGAGATGGAGCATTTTCATACAACTAGTACCCAGTTCAAATACTACTTACTATCGTTTTACAGGCACTTTATGAAGTTGAATGGTAATTAAAAAAAATAAGAAAAAAACATGCATTCAATTCCATCTAAAATATAAGAAATCGTTGAGCCCTTGATTTTTTTTCACGGAAACGCATTTTTATGCCTTGAATTAAAAATTCTATAAATAAAACAAAACATTTAGTGATTAACAGAAAAAAAGAGTTTATAAGATATTTTGTAAGCAAAATGAAAAATAGAGAATATCTTCTAAATTAGGTGACATACCAGATTCGGCAAATGCTTATCACACTTGTAAATATTTTAATTATTTTTCGAATTAATTGGGCCATGTCTTCTTGCCTCCTTTCCATCTCAAAGTATGTCAAATTACCCTAAACTTAAATTTTGTTTTTACGCCCTTTTCGTTGTTATAAAAGATCAAGCTAGTTAGTCTATATATTAGAATATAACCAAGAAAAAAAAGGACACAACAAGTAAATATGTTTTCTCTACTTCCAAGAAATATGACTCACACAGTCTAGAATATACGAAGCTTTTAGGAGGTCACAATACCTATACGAATTTCAGGCATTTTCAGGCATTTTATAAGCATGTGCGCTGAAGTTTGAAACAATGCCTACTGTCTCCACTACTATCTCTCGTCTTAGTCTCAAGATTCTTACACCAAATATAAATTTCTGTCCAACAAGAATTTAGTGCATTGCGAATTTGGATTCCAAATATTGCATAGATTATAAAGAAAATCATGTATAATTTATGCCTTTTTTAAACTGACTGTTTTGCGCACTTTTTTTTATATGCGTTTTTATGCGTATTTATATTCTATAATACAACACAGAATGAAACGTGGTACAAATCGAGTTAAGCTTGTGCGCATGTATGTATGACACCCAGAAAGACTTGAGACAGAATAACTTTTCATTATTACGATCAATTCAGAATTATTTTCTGAATCAAATTACACTTGTCTGTCTGTCGGTCTGTCTCATATCCTACAAATCGTAATTTCTGAGATACTTTGAAAAAATTTAATATGCTGACATATTTTCGTCTAAGGACGAGCGGTTTTGAAACTTAATTGGATAGGAACTCGTTTACGACCTCTCCTTATATAACGCTTTATTTTGGTGAAAGCATGAAAAAACTGAAATTTTGTAAAATTTCTCGACAAAAATTACTAAGTAATAGTCCTTCGGCATTCTAATTGAATATAAAAGTTTTGGATCGGACGGGCCATTTTGTTGATCCCCTCCCATATAACGGATCCCACAAAACTTAAGATTTTTTATGGCGAAGAAATAATTTTTAATATTTCACGATGAAAATGGATCCATAATAGTAATTTGACATAGAAATTGACCGAAGCATATTTGGACCTTGGTCTATTTTTTATAACCGCCATTTAAAGGCTCCCATGAAAAGTGCGCTTTTCCATGGAAACGAGGTATACACGAGGTGTAAATAAATGAAGAATTGCTTTAGGCGAATTACTGCAGCCTATTCAATGGCGAATTTCGTATTAGCTGAGTTTGCAATGAAGAAAACGCTAAGGTTCTTTGTAGGCAAGGATGCAACACTCGAAACCTTAACCAGATTCGCTAACTCCATATCCACAAGTTTTATCGTTGACGATGAGGACGAAGAGGAATGGTGGCGAGCAACATGGATCGACGTATGACGATGGACGCTACATCACAACTTGGTTTTTTATAGGCTGAAGGAGGAGGTGACTGCCCTAGATAGCGACGCTCATCGAGCATTGTTTTAATTTTTTCAACGCTTATAAAAGTCAATGTTCCGCTTCCTACAGTCGAGACATGACCAACGTAATCCTTTCGAAGGATCGAGAACTGTGTCTGCAGCACAACTAATAATACCTCCATAATTCACAGGACAATAACGCTCGCAATGCCTGCAAGTAATGAGTCGCTCAGAATCAGGGCCTATTTTTGATTGGACATGATGTAAAAAGACACGCCTTGTCAGAAAACAACCGAGAAAATAAAGTTTGTGAAGAAACAAAAAATGAATATTTTTGTCACGTACTCAAAAATGATTTCTTAAATTAGACGCATACAAAGTAAAAAAATACGAGCACAGCGCGCGCACATGCTTGCCAAACTGCTCACTATATTCTATTTCAAGTGTGTTCTATTTTCCTTTTTATGAATTTTTACTCGGCTCTTAAACGGGTCAAATGTATAAATAAAATGAACACGCCTCTGCATAGTTATTCATGTTATACATGACAAGGAATCCAAAAAATATATACCACAATAAATTTATATATCAAATCACTGATTAGGACCACGTTCATCACAAGATACTAGAAACTAGACTTTCTT
This sequence comes from Glossina morsitans morsitans, assembly GCA_001077435.1. Lineage (NCBI taxonomy): Eukaryota > Metazoa > Arthropoda > Insecta > Diptera > Glossinidae > Glossina > Glossina morsitans. The sequence goes on along the minus strand of CCAG010001224.1, from coordinate 45,148 downwards.
GCCGTATAAATTTTAATATTTTGTAACAATAATTATATAGATGGGGGCTCAAAAAATTATCTCATCTCATTCAAATTTTCGATATCCACTCAATATATCAAAAGCGTATCCTTTTTCGATCTTTATTGAAATAAGTCATTATATAGGTAGTGGTGCGAGATCCTATTTCATCTCATCTCGAAAATGACTAGGTTTACGCTGAACACAAAGATCGACTTAAAAAATGATTCTAAACCGATCGGTATAATGAAAGTTGAAGCACAAATTCAATATATTTTTTATTATTTTTATTTATATTATTAATTTTATATATTTTTATTTTATTATTTAATATAGTTTTGCCATAAATAGAATAGGGTGTAAAAAAATGTGTATACTATCACTAGAAATATGGCGTACAGCATTTTGATTTCCAGCTGCAAAAAATATTTATCAACGATATTATGTTATAGAATTTATTGACGAAGAGAATGTTAAATACCTATAATCCAATTCTATCGAAAGGGGTTTTCAAAATGCCGATGAGATGTCGGTATTAATATATATATATACGCCCATAACATAATTTCTGTGTGGGATTGCCACATTCGAAAAAGTGGAGATAGAAACCTTGTTTTGATTGATTAGGAGCCAAAGAAAAAAAATGGATGCAATCTATCCACACACATGCCTAGGATAAAGAAAACACTGAAATAAACTCGGAAAAATTTACAACTTTATCTTATTTTCATCGATTCTATGAAATTGAATTCCCAAAGTGAACCATTTAAGCATTAAGAGTGGATATATGTAATAGTAATAGTGAGGCATATGAGTAAACCTCTTTCTTCTTGGATTCAACATGAAGGTAGTCTTGACGAATACCACAACTCAGAATTATGCCTACCCAAATTTTAGCTTTCCATCTTGACGGAATCAAATTGAGCCCCTTTGGTAATATGAAATAACTAGTTATCTGAAGATAGTAACGGTTTCTCATAATCAGGCGCGTATCTATCAAGATTTTCGCAAAACTTCTTCGAATTTATACGAGATTTTAGTTTATTTCCATGATTGCGCCCAAACTCGAAACACTTGTACGGTCTCAGAAATTGGAATTACATGCGACAAACTGGCCAGTGAACGCCCGAAATTTTACGATCTTTTCCTTATTATTATGCATGTTGTACAAAAAAAAAAGACACGGTCATAGGCAGGCCTTCTAGTCATTGTTTAGGAGTACAAAACATTTTCCGCTCCGATATTCATCTGTTTACGAAACAAATCTTAATGAACTAAATAAATTGAAAGTGAGTGCAATATTTTCAGCGCCATAGATTTCGTCCTCTGAGTGCTTAAGCATTAGAATCATTCATCTACAGTAGTAATGCCTATATTTCCATCTAAGAGGTTAACGCAATTGCTGTGCCTGGGAATAACGAAATCCCTATAATGCCTTTATATTATATGCCCGCGTGATGAAGCAGTTTGCAAATCGCAACTTTTATCATATCCAAATGAAAAACCTTTCACACACAAATCTATAATAGAAAATTCGTTCACTAATGTATCCATCTACCCGTTGTTATCTCATATTGCATACGATCGATAAAAACTGATTTTATTTTTGAATAATTTTTTAATTTGTGGATTTTTTTTGCAGAAGAAGTGGCGCAACCAGCAATGCCAGACGACCGATACGTATCGTGCCCGATTGGACCGAAAATGCCATACAGGGCGAGCACTTTTGGAAACCCACCTCGGCTTCCGGCGATTTATGTTGCCTCAACGAGGAATGTATTGTAAGTTTCTTTTCAAATTTTCTTTTCAATCATATCTCACAAGTCACGTACGACCGAATCTTTTACACCCATCGCTGTTATACTAAGAAAGACTAAAAAGGAAACAATTTAGAAAATTATGTTTGGTCCTGACCGAATCCGAAAAAACGGAATTTTCATACTCTATAATATGGATTGGGCGCGGCTTATTTTTTTCTATTTTCATAATAAAAGTTTTTGTCGCATAGACGTGTGGACGGTGTATGCGTGCTCCTTGAAAAGTTTAGGTCATTTTCAAATTCTTTTACAAATTTGTAGGCAGACGGAGAGATGGACAAACGAACAGACGGACATACTTAGGAGTCTTCCGTATTTAAAATTGGCCTGGAAAGTGTATACGTTATGTGGTGTTTGAAGCATGATTCTGGGCGTTGCAAACGTTTTAATGAAGCGAATATACCTCTCATCCTTGTGCGATGGGCATAAATGAGTGGAATGAATGTTGTATTCATTCTAAATACATGAGACGGAAACAAGTTTCAGGTTGTAAATCTTGTAAATGTCGTCGAGATGATGTACAACTTCTCCTGTAGGTCGCTGTAAATTTGATTTGATTAGTGATCTAATTTCGGGATTTTTCGACACGCCTTCTAAAACACAACAATCAAGAATTCGGCGGCTTATTGCTTTGAACGACAACCGCACCGAACTGTGTTAAAACCATTGAAGCCAATGTTCAGTCCAAATATATAATGACTTTTCAGAAAGTCTCGCGAAGTATGGCCGAATCGCGGTCTCGGATTAAATCAATAATGCTGAGTAAATTGCATTACCTCGTGCTTTGATGATTAAACCACATATAAAGCCATTGTATGCCGTCAATACCGATTGCCACAAATAATAAGGTTTCGTACGCATTAATGAAATGCGATCGCCATGTAACTTACTGGAGATACAAGCCTCTTTAGCGATCAGTTTAACTAGCATATATACAATACATGGTGAAGATTTAGCCACGGACAAGCTGCAAGGTGCCAACGGACTATACCTCGCACAACACATATATAGGCCAATTGATTTTATTGGAAAACGCACAAAAATTTCCCTCCACTACAGTTACATTTTAAACAGTCCATGGGAAACTTTGTATATTTACATCCGATTCATAATTTCAACTATGAACGGCAATATTAAGAAATCGGTGTTTATGCGCCGTCTTTTATAACGCTATAATAAGCTACCTTTTAACGAGCTAGTCTATTCACATCCGCCCGTGCATACACAAAGCTTTCGAAATCGCAAATAGTTGAGTTAATTCATGCAGTACCTGATCTTGCCTAAAGGTACGATCCCAATAGCCAAGAATTTAAAGAAAACCTTAAGCGAAAATTTCCCCGTTTCGGAACCACTACTATCGTAAACTTCAGCCTCAGCATCGTTCACAATTTCAAAATATATACATATATGATCTTTAAATATTTATTTGATCAGAAATATATAAAATTTTCTTATTTATTATAACTGCTATTGAAACACGAAAATGCACAACACTTGAGATTGTAATTTTTGCGCATCATTTATCATATAAACTAGATATTTATTTGATTAACAATTCGTTCACCCCCATGCAGTAATGTAGAGTACGAAAGTTCGAGTTCGTTTTTTCTCTTTTTTTTTTTTGGTCTATTCATACCCTACGCCGATTGTAGTATAAGCTTAAAATAAAGAATATAATTTTATCGGTCGAGTCAAAATCATCTTTTGAACTCATCTAAATTTGTCTGTACGTCTATCCGTCTGATGTCTGCCAAGGTATTCTTTTGTTAAATCTACGGGTCGCTATTTTTGAGATATTTTTATGAAAATTGATACACTGGCACTATTTATTCAATGGTTCAATGGTTTTAAGTAACAGTATTTCAACATATTACGTTAATGTAACAAATTTGGATCGGATGGAACAATTTTGTGAACTCCCACCCATCATTCTTACGAAAATTAAATCGCCAAAAAGGTCTAACTTTCGTATAAATCATAATAGTATCAAATTTGGATTAAGTACGTCCGTTTTATGGACTCCAACTCACATAAGCATTCTCATGAATAATAAGGGGGCTTTGTCACCATAGAAAGCTTTCATTAGAGCCCCTATGTATGGTATGGACTAAAAAAAATAGATCTATGTGATCCAAATTCCCTATGGTTGATGGACAAATTTTCCTCATAAAACATTAAAATCTAGATCTTTTTGGCATGTAAAATCTTATATTTCATTAGACCTTTATGTTGGCTTGGATCCAGAATATAAATCTACGTGGTCCAAATTCGGTAGAGTTAGTTTTTACGTCAAGTTAATAACGAATGAAAGAATTTTCATCAAGAAGTATTAAAAATTAGACCAACCTGACCATATAAAGATTCAGTTTATATAAAACGATTATACGCCAACGGGTTCAGCAAATTGCTCCATCCGATCCAGAGTTTTCCCGCCAATTTATAATACTGAAATACTGTAATACAATGTTTTTATCGCGAAATTCTGAAAATTAAACCCTTTTCAGTGATGGAAAAAGTGATCCAATCTGAACCATCGCACGAAAACAATGCATCAAACTATCTCAGAAAATGCGGCCTGTAGATTGAACACAAAAATACATGGACAGACATCAGACGGACAAGCGGACGAACAAATTTAGATGAATCGGTATAATATAAACAGACAGACAAGCCTAGAAGTGGGTCACAAAATTGATTCAGAATCGATCGGTGGGTCTATCTTAAGGCCTTCTAAGTATTACATGCGCTCGCATAAACTTAATATACTTAATATAATATCATAAGCGACATAATGTATAATGAAATGAATGAAGTGGAAGGTTGACATCTAACATATGACGCGTGTAGAGAAATTGGAAAAACAGTTTCTCAACTACCCTTTCAACAAAGAGACCAATGATTAAGTCGGACAACGATAATAACCAGTCAGATAAAATAAATAAAAAAAAACACTTTCATTAAGCAGCAAGCATCCACAAAGATAACTGTAACTGCATTTTAATGTGGGTCGCTGGATTTATTTATTATATTATGAAAGCATTTTTTTCACAACTCACATACATCGTACATGTAATTAAAAAGATTATATTTAACAAATTTTTTCTGATCCTACAGAAAAGTGGACAACGCATGAAATGCTCGGCATGCCAATTAATCGCGCATCAAAATTGCATTCCAATTGTTAATGAAAAGACTCAATTAGCATGTAAGCCAACATATCGTGACGTAGGTGTAAGACAATACAGGGAACAAGCGGTTACCCATCATCATTGGGTGCATCGTAAAATGGAAAAAGGCAAATGTAAACAATGTGGAAAGGTAAGAGGAAACAATGCAGTTATATACTTAATGTATTATTAGTAAGAATTTATTATGTTTTCTTTTGCACAAATCGACATAATCACTTAAATTTCAATAACGACCTGATCATTTGAGACTTGCAAACATGTATTAGTCACTGACGAGTGTCGCAGAACATAGTAAAGTGATTTGCCATCAACGCCGGTTTGGTGAAATCGCACATAATTCTTCGGTGTGTGGACCGTGTTTTTGTCCTTTTTTCCTTTCGATCGACGCAAAAATGCCATTAAATGCTTCCTATTCATGATGCAGTCCTTTTCAATGAATTCGATAAATGCGTTACCAGACGTATCTCAAAATATGGAAGACATAAGCTTGCCGACTAGCTATCGTGTTTTGGGCTTGCTTCGCAGGGCTTTTGACGAATGTCTTGCAATTAGCGGATTGTCCATTCGGTCTGCAAATGTAACGGTGATTTCGTTCATCCTCAGATAGCGCATGCAGAAATCCTTTGTATCGCATTTAAACAACACCACATAGCATCCCGAATCAATAAAACGTGAATGTTCTTGTGCCATTATGAGCAAACGTAGTATATACTTATTCACGACATATAAGACATTGTAACTGGTGTGGGCTTGGCCGATTTTTTTGCATTTTTGCACATAACTAGTACGGGGTTTCGTAAAGTAACTAAAAAGAACTTTTGCAGTTCCTGAGTAACGAGCCGGAATCCACAAATTTTTGTTAAAAAAAAAGCGCGGTTGCGTTCAGTTTACGCTACACTGCGGGCTTTTGTTCTGACCAACTTGGCCCATCTTCAATTTAAATGCATGCTAAAACTTCCAATATTTCTACCAAATTTGAAGTCGATATCTCAATTTTTGCGACCAGGAGAGTGCCAACAACAAGTACCAATTAGACACACAGACAAACAGACATGGCTTAATCAATTCAGAGTTTCACACTGATCAAGAATACATATACTTTGTAGGGTCTCTGAAGCTTTCTTTTGGGTGCGTGTTACATACATTATGAAAAAAAGACAAAATGAATATAACCCCAACCCGCAGTGGTGGGTATAAAAATGTAAAAAATAATCTTAATCGTAAGTTCGTAAGTTGCCTCATTAGCTCAGTTGATTACAACGTCGTGTTAATAAAGCGAAGATCGAGGTTTCGAAACATCGATGGGCCACTTTTGCGAAGGAATTGTCTTTCCAATCTTTCTGTTTGCATTTGTGGATATTTAATGGTCTCTTCATACAAACAGAAGCCACAAAAAAAGATTTTTTTAACAGTACATACCTTATGACAATTTTTTGAAAATCGAAAATTAAAAATAAATCAAAACGATGTGCTCGGTCGTTCTGGTGTTAAAGCTCCGAAAAATAGCTCAGCTCCATTTATTCCTACGAAAATTTCAAATCAAACATATAGCAGTTTGGGCCATTTATTCTCGCTTTTATGCATAGAAAATGTGTAAAAATTAATTACTACCCTCGCACATAATGGTTTCTTTACAAACTAAAACAATCTTGTATCTATTGCTCAGCAAGAAGAATAAATGAAACGTTGTTGTTTAAATGCTACTCTCTTCTCGGCCTCATTAATAAGTTAATGTAAAATTCTCTAACGTAAAGTTAATGTGTATTACAAATGCCACGAACACTGCAACAGTTCTCACGTGTACAGTGCACGTTAAAAGTTCCTGTCCAACCTAATCAATCGTATATGAGCTGAAAATATTCTTGAAAAAAAACTCATGAAATATGCATTAACGTGTTCTTATACCCACGAAGGAAATATATTCAGTTATTACATCATATAAAAATATATATTTATATGTTACATATATATATATATTATATACATTTATTTATTCATTATTTATGTCATGTAAAAATATGTACTCAGGATCCCGTAAAATATATGTGTGTGTGTGTGTATTTAAATGTATATATATATATATATATATATATTATATCAGACTATATACACATATATACATATATTGCAAGTCAGTGCGAACCCCGAAAGTAATTGAGCATTACTTATCTTACTGAATCCCGATTAACGCATCAAAATCTATATATACATATTTCTTTTTTTTTTTTTTTGGCAAACGTGGTCCCAATTTTATTTTTATTATTCAGGATTGAACATTTAACTGATCATGGATCTACGTGGGAAGGATATGATGCCCTTACAAATCATATCTTTCTTTCGATATCGCACATCGCTTGAGATACAAGGGTATATTCAGCTCATGCGGATGTATGCAAAAAGCAGAAAGACTTGAAATCACCCGACCTTTTATTATACGACCAATTTAGCATCACTTTCCAAATCGATTTAAATCTGTCCGTCCATCTATCCGTTTTCTTTTCTTGTGTTCAACATAGAGGGCACAATGTACTGACGTGTTTGGCCCAAGGACGAACGCTTTTACATGCATATTCTACTACTACTACTTTTTCAAGCATATCCCGTATAACGCCTTCTTTTTAAATATCGTTATATGCATAGTGAAGTGGTATAGAGTATTTAATGGTGACCGTGACTTGCCATAGTGTTTCTACTTGTTAAAACTTGTTAAGTCGTTAGCATAAAATATTATTTTCGATTTCATTCTGTTTCTGCCAGAAATCTTTATATTTTTTTTTTTTTAATTATTACAGTTTAGTGTATAGTAAAAGCTCTTTTTTCGAGATATATAAAGCGTATAGGAAAGGGTTATAATCGCTTCTCTAATTTCTATTATAACAGTCCAAGATCAAGAGGCGAAAGAGTAATGAAATAATTATATAATAAGAAAGTCTTCAGAAAAAAGAGAATGCGAAAATGAATAAATTGATAGATGAATTAATTCCTGTTGATAATTGGAAACTTTTGTCGTGGACTGTATAATATAAACAAATAAGCAATTTGTTATTATATCCACTTAGGTAAACAGGCAAGTTTGAAGTAAAGTGAAGTAAAGCAAAAAGTACAGCAAATATCAGCATATACGTGTGCTCACCTTCGTTTTGCAATGGAGATAAATAAATGAGGGAGGGAAACGGATAAGCAAACCCATCTAGAATTGTTAATTAACTGCTTACCTGTAATATCAAAAAATGGAGAAATGCTTTTAACTCTGAGCGTTTGCCTACTTTTCCCTAAAGATTTGCATTCATTTTCTTATTCACAATATCTTATCTGCGCTTTAATTGCTAATTTACAATATATAGGTAGAAAAAACAAAATGCTGGCTTCTGTGCCCATGACCTTACGTTATTAGAAATCTCTCTTAAATACTCCGTACTCGTAATTTAAATTCTCCAAACAAAACCTCCTCTACAAATTGTTGTTGTTGTTGTATTATGTTTATCTAAGGTATTTACAAGTGGCTTTGCCTGTTAATGATGTACCATAGAATTTAATAAAGGGTTGCTGCTGCCTCCCTCTAAAGTGTAAACAATTCCCAAACCGCTGGGCAAACGTATACTTAATGCCTATTCTCTAATACAATCGTAAGCTAAATGAATTTAATTTAAACACGTGTATTTATCATTTAACATGCGCTGAAAGCAAACACAAGTTAAGTTAATGTCGAATTTAAACCTTCCCCAAATTGACAAGGGATTTATTATATATAGTTACATACATATTTATACGTACGACATATGGGTAATTATTTACGCTTTTATTATTATTATTGTTGTTGTTATTGTTGTTGTTGTTGGAGCTACTATACGGGTTTGAGTTCATTCCATATGAAGACAATTCCTACATTTCTATATATCTTGTTCAACGCAGCAGTAGTTAAGACTTAAATCAGACCTAGGCAATCTAGGAGTCGCAATTTATCGAGTTTTACTTATCATAATTTTAAGTGGCCTGCCCGAGTTCTATCCGCGTAAAGGAATGTGAATAAGTTTCTTACGATTTTCTATTAAACATGTGAAGATTTATTTTTACATATTACACTGTACTCAACCTATTATCTACAACCTTCATCCTTGATGATCTGATATAAAAATATAGCGGGACGTATTTTATGAAAAACGTTATCTATCGGTAGCTCTACATCCTCTATCTTTCATGTGAAAGATGAATTCTGTGCGCAGAACTTTTCACCACTACTTCGCAAAGAATTCATTCTGTTAGAACTCGAGACAACAATGAGTCATGGGTGGATGGTAATGTTAATCGAAAGCAGTAAATATCTGACGAAAACCGTAGGATGGCAGCTGCTGATTTTTCTTTGACCAGTTTTTCCCTATTAGGCCCAAAATCATGTCATCATAACTTCAGTATAATTCGCTCATATTTTGGATCAAATAATGGTTTCCTTTGGATGGAACAATTCACAATATTTAATAAAACCCCACTAGCCCAAATGCGGATGCCATGAATATTTAGCTTAATCCTCAATACAAGTAATCCGTTTGATCTACGCCATGGTTATTTGCGCTTTCGACATCGTGACGGATTCGCCCTCCATCACACATTAACATTGAGCATTTTTATTATGCTTCGAATTAGACAAGAAAACTAACGCTTCCCGCATTGGATGCTTTTTCCTTCTTTTAAAAAAAAGAATGAAGAAAAAACAGTGTCTACACCTCAGTAGTATAACTTATACAGCTGCCGTTACTTTCAAATGCACGCTTGTACCCTTTAATACTCGCGGCGGTTTCTACTGAAAGTAACCCAGAACCTACTCAACTTATTCACAATATGTCTTCTTAACCCGTTCTTCTTAACACGTTCCGACCCGCAGGTAGAAAAGGTTGCGATTTCCTGGCGTCGAATTCAAACTCCCTTATATGCTGTTATACGCAGTATAGACTTCTTTATATTCATTAACCCAGAAATTGAGTACATTAGATTTAGTCATTCGTTTACCGTACGTGCGAGTCCCGTCGAAATAATACGAATATGTAATCTTTGATTTCAATCAACATACGATTTTGAACCGATCTATTGACGACTGCATGCTTGTCACTTGCATTTCAATATATTCATCCTCATAGCAAGCAAATGTTGAGATAGAAGATTAAACGGAACATAGATGCCTTTAGTTATTTTCTTTAAAAATAGATATGTAACTCCGAGCGTACGGACTGACATAGCATTCCTCGTATTTATAAAATGTGAAAATAATTTCAGGTGACCGACTGTTGCCTTCAATAGTAACATATAAACGGGTACTTTCTTATCTGCAACCATCTGGTTAGCATGTGTCTATGATTCGCTTAAACTTGAGTGAAAATTGCTTATCTCGTCTATTGCGTTGTTAAACCGTGCAACAACCTCGTACATTCTAAGAATAATTGTTCTTTTACGACTTAGCTTATAACCACCACAAGTAAAAAAAGGTTAACCTTACTCTGTGGTTAAGAGGAGACGCAATTAAAGCAACTGTTCGCCTTAAGTCGAATCTTTGATACCCACTACCACCAATTCGAACCAATATATCAGGATATGCCAGAACCTCAAAATATTACATTAACTATAAACATATATAAATCATTCTTACACTGGCTTTTAATTGGACCCGATTTCAGATTAGTGTTATTTGCGGGCGCGTTTTCGGGAAGTATTAAAAGAAACTCGTAAATGTTTGTAACAAGACGAATGCTGCTGTGAATTGTCCACTACAGTTGTGTAGTTATGAGCGGACTACGGTCTTTCTTACTTTCAGTTCTATAAATTGTTTGCAGCCTGAAGGTCACACCAACAAAAATCGTGAAACGCAAAAGTGAGCATTTTGATATGCAAAAATGTTCCCCTAACGAATCTCGTACAACTTTTATTTGTAAAAATAAAATAATATATAAAAATATAATAATAAACAATAAAAAAAATAAAAACTCAATTACCAATTGGTGCCATTTTTTCCGGTCGAAATATCCTCCCAGAAAACCCCATTATTATAAAATTTAGTCTTCAAGACAATGGGACGAAAGGCCGCACGAAGAACAGTTGAGGTTAAACCAGTTTTTATATTAGAAAACGTTAAGAACCGCGAACCAAAATCTAGACCTAAGGCAAAGCGTCTATAGAAATTTATATACAAAGATCTGCATATGCATCCATTTAACCTTTAAAACAGATGCAAGAGTTTATTTTGTAAAAGTATTTACGACTCCCCAAGAATTTCAATAAGATGTTACAAGTTCCTTATCAAAATAGTAAACTTTACGAACAATGACCCAATGTAACCTTCACTTGCTTAACTTTTTTTTTTTTTTTTACTTTTTTTATGCTTTAAGCAGTAAAGCCGATTGTTACCATCATATTGCACGTTCTCGCTTTCAGTGAAGTCCAAGTGAATTCTTTGTTGCGCTGACAAAAAAAAGAAAAAACAGGTTGGTTGTCATCTTTAGATTTTATAACATCTGATGCTCTTAAAAGGGACATAAGATTGTTTACAAAACTTTTCTTTATATACGAAAAGCTATTCAAAAAACTACGCTTTCTTTAAAAATTTAGCTTAATATGGTCACGGACGCCAAAAATTTCAGTGACATGAGTTTTTTTTGTGTTTTTTAAATCAGTTCTGCTATCCGAAATCTGATTAGAAATATTTTGTAAGGGTAACCATAGTATAATTGCATATATACAATTTATGTTATAACGTCCACGATGCAGATCCATGATGCAGATCCAATTTTTCAGATAATTATTGTTAATGTATTAAAGCTATATAAAGGAAGTAAGAACATTAAAGTGGGGCAAGGTCGACTATTAAATACTCTACATCACCTTGTTTAACACAACTCTTATTTTTGTATGAAATTACTTTGAAGGGTCCACAAAGGGGTTTAATTCGACACACATATTAAAGCTTAGACTTTTTTGTTCTACAAAGAGTGCTCATATTTTTTGAACATAAAAATGTAAGCTTTGTGCAGGCTCCGATGGTAGAAACGACGTGCCATTTTACATAAGTTATTACATTTACTTTCGAGCCCCGATACAAACAAATTTTATATGCACGATGTTATCATTTCGTTCGATCCGCCTAGCATCGGCGTAGTTTATTCACGAGAAGAAAAGGAAATCTTTTCTTATCAATCTATCCAGTTTAAGTTTAAAATCAATTGAAACGATCCAGAAGCAAAAGACTAGCTACTTCTGCTTCTTCTTAAACCATGCCTACAAAGTATTATAGAATGCTAAGCTTAACCTTAAATTTCATCTTTAATGAAATCTTTAACCCAAATCTAAATCAACGGAAAGAAGGACTTGCTTAGAATGATCAAAAAAAAAAAAAAACTTATCATCTAGTATCTCTCCCACCGTGTTCCTTTTAACACTTAGGCTTTCTTCCTATTCTGTTAACTATAGTTATGTAGACTAACAACGTAAATTTAAAATAATATTAATGTTAATGCATTAGCGTTAACAGTCAACCCAAAAAAAAAAAGAAACAAGAAAGTTTCATTCGGCTATGGCCGAATCTCGCATGTCTACTATCACCAAATGTGCACTGCACCTGCTTTTACTATACCCTACACCAATTATGGTATAGGGTATATTAAGTTAAACCGGTCGTAACACGCAAAAACTTAAGATAGAGCCAACTGCTATTACACCGATCGATTCAGAATCACAATCTCAATTGATCGAAGCCTGTCTGTCTGTCTAATGCCTGTCCATATATATTTGTATTCAAGCTGCATTTCGCAATTTTTTGAGATATTTTGATGAACTTTAGTACAGTGACGTGTTTTGAACCAACGACGAACGTTATTGAAAATGATTCGGATCACTCCACTTTTTCGACCACTCCCCATATAACGCCTATGGACAAAAATTGCAATTTTTAAAATTTTTCTGGAAAAGTGGCTAAGTAGGAGTATTTCGGCATTCCAAGTTGATATGAAAAGCTTGGACTGGCTGGGGCAATTTCGGAACCCCTTCTCATATAACGAAAACTAAAGCTCATACGACAAAAAGGCATCATTTTCAATGCTTCATGATGGCAATTATATCATAATCGTAGTTTAACGATAATAACTTAACATATAAAATTGACTGTACCAAATTTGGATCATCTCGGCCTATTTTTTGGATAATGATCTATGTAAGGATTAACAGTGTACTGGACTAGGGTGTCTTTCGGACTCGCTTCCCCATAAATACGCACATGAAAAATATGCCCTTATTTAGAAACAAGCTATAATTTTGGTATTCTATAATAAAAATAACAATTATTTTGGACAATGTGGTGTAAGGTATTTAATGGGCGATCTTGCCCGACTATAATGTTCTCACTTGTTTGTGGTTATAAAAAGTGAATGGAATAGAATTTACTTCTCACTTTTTAGTTGACTAAAATGTATTCTTAACAAAAAATTAATCCCCCACGTAGTCATACGTAAAACGAAATCCACACCAATCAAAACAGTGGAAAAAAAAAACAAATTTAATCGTTTATAGGTCTGTGTAGGCATAGCAGATTATTTCGCATTTTTGCACATAAATAGTAGAGTTTTCCGTGTGAAATATTTCAGTCTTCTATGATTCATAATTTGTGAAAACATACAAATTGTTGCTTAGAGCAACATTTTCGCGTTCAGTTTACGCTTTACTGTGCACGTGTGTTGTAATGGATTTGGCTCATTTTCAATACCAACCTGTGCACAGAAACCGCCTAATAGGAAGGCGACAAAGAGAGGTCAACAACACACACCTCTTATACACACAGACGGACAGACAGACAAACATCGCTTAATCAATTCGGTTGCTTCACGCTAATCAAGATTATATATACTTTATAGTGTCTCTGAACCGTCGTTTTGAGTGTTGCAAAATGGGGGTATGCCGCCATCCTTCGGTGATAAGTACAAAAAAACAGTTTACACTGATAATCGAACGATGGTTTTTAATTAATACACTTCATATGCGCTACTGCCAAAATGTTGGCCTTGGACATTAAAACATCTTCAGCCCAAGTCGCATATTACTTTCAAGTTTATTGACATACAGTTCTAAATTTTACCTGAAGAACTCATCAATAGAGGAAATTTTAATTTGATGTGTTTCAACAACATATGTTTGAACAGACGGACGAACGAACGAACGAAGGCAAACGAATTTGCTTAGGTTGCAATCTTTCCAAGATTTTGCATATTTTAATCAGATTTCTAAACTACATTGTAATCGGGCTAAGAAAGTTACAAAAATTCTCACATACTCGAGAGATATAAAAGTACAGGGAAAAGTAATATAAAATTTTCCTACTTTATAAACGTATTCTGTGTACGTTTTTAAAATTAGTCACGTAATAAAACTTACATTACCTTTTACAAGGAAGGTTGTTAATGACGTTCGTACGTTCGTACGTATCCCCATTCACATAAATATTTCTAGAGCACTAGCAAATGTTAGCGTTAAGTGGTTTTAAAAGTATTAAGACTTAAGGGAGCGAGATTTGTTCGGTTCATTCGCCACATTCGTTCATTCTAATTCATGCTCATACAAATTGTCATTTGGGCTTAACTAATGCAATCTCTATTATTGGACTCAATGAATTTATACGCAACCTAATATTTATTTCGTACATCAGTTGTTCGCATATGTTTATATATTTTCATGTGTATTTCACATATATATTTTTTCTTTTTATTTATTTTTCAGGCTGTGCAAGGTAAACTATTCGGTTCTAAGGAAATTGTTGCATTATCTTGTGCCTGGTGTCATGAAGTATATCATAACAAGGAGTCTTGTTTTAATCAATCGAAAATTGGTGAAATCTGTACATTGGGTAAGTCGTCCCCATTCTATTCAACTTCAGCATACATGCATAATACAATAATATTGAAAAGCTTCAATACAATTATTTTGCAACAAATGCCATCATTTCATGTTACCACAATATTGCTTATTTTCCGGTTTATAGTTATGCACAAAAGGCACTCCTATTAGAGTTTAAATCTCTATCCATTACTTATAACAATAAAATCTCTACAATCTTTCTCTTACTTCTCTCGCCTTTCTCGTCTCTCCCTTTTTACCTATGCCATTAAAGCATTTAGTTCGCCACTTAAATGGGAAATAAACTTATGCTCTGTTATTATTCCTTATCGAATATCGTTCGTCTATCCTTCTATATCATACATGCACACTATACTATACGATATTAAGCGAGCTTCTTTGCAAGTTCACATTCATAGCTTTTTAAACACAAGCAGTGACTACTACTACTACTACTACTATGCAATCTAGTCATGTCCTCTGCTAAATAGTAGAGAAATCTCTGTATTAAATGTGGTAATAAATTTTCTGCGGGTATGCTTTGATTTGCGTGTATTTGAAAATAGAATACAAAATATAAAAAGAAAAAAGTTTTTGAATTGTTGCAAACTTTGAACAGAAATTAATTTTGGTTACTTTTAATATGAATTTTTCTGACAATTTCCCAACATCTGGATGCATATGAGTTGCTGTGTCGTCAAAAAAAAAAGAAAAAGAAGGAAGTTTTGGTCACACTCACTGTCGAAGAATTGAAATTTACATATCACTGAAGGTTTCGAGCGTATCACAACGTTTGCAACGTCCCGTCCGTCTGTCCGTCTGCTTGGTGTCGGTCATAAATTTTCTACTGGTCGTTTCAAATTCGGAATAAACATGGAAGATCTTGCGGGCAAGTTGATTTTCCCCTTATTACTCAAAAACTCGAACAGACAAAACTACAAAAGTTTCCACGATTTTTCTATGGGAAATCCTAGCATATTATAAAAAAAATTGGCCTTTTCCACCCAATATTAGGAAGAAATGAAATTTCATTTTTTTTGTCAAAATTTGTGTACCGTCCAGAACGAACCGTCGGAAACTCGATAAAATATGTGTATTCTTGACTTCGTAATTCACCTAAGCATATCCACCTATTTAATTGTCTATCTGTCCGTGTATGTAATATTTACGACAAGCACCTCCCCATAATTAAAATATTGCACGCAGGCTGATGATGAAAATAATCCAAATTAGTCAAGGGACATACCTACATAAAATACGAGCAAATCTTCTGTTTTCAGGATTTTTTCCTCATAACTTACTCATAAACTTACAATAGACCCCATGATGAAAATTTCCACATATATTCTACAAAAATGTATAAAATCAGCCACACACGCCCGCTATTATAAAATATGAAATTCTATATATGCTATAACAGACTAGCAAAATAACTTTGAAAAAGCGGAAATTTCAACACATCACACAATTTCAATATTTTTTCGTATGGGACAGAGATAATGCCACATAACTCATAAAATGATTATGTTCGAACTCAATCCCCAGAGAGATATGTACAAAAAACGGCGAAGCAATTAATAAGCAAATCTTATTTGTTAAAATTGTTATGCCCTACACCACATGTAGTGCAGGGTATATTAACTTATTGTGATCGTATGTAACAGACAGAAGGGCTTAAGATAGACCCACCTTTTATTATACCGATCGATTCCGAATTATAATCTCAATCGATCTAAGCCTGTCTGTCCGTCTGTTATCTGATGTCAGTCCATGTACATTTGTGTTCAAGTTACATGTCGCAAGTTTTGAAATATTTTGATGAAATATGGTACAGTGACGTGCGTTGACGCAAGGGCGAACGCTTTTTCGACAACTCCCCATGTAACGCCCTACTCTGAAAAGTCGCTATATGGCCAAGAATTGCAAT
Organism: Glossina morsitans morsitans; assembly: GCA_001077435.1. NCBI lineage: Eukaryota > Metazoa > Arthropoda > Insecta > Diptera > Glossinidae > Glossina > Glossina morsitans. The sequence goes on along the minus strand of CCAG010001224.1, from coordinate 28,352 downwards.
TTTCAAAATTTCTCTGCAAAAGTGACTAAGTAGTAATATTTGGGCATTCTAAATTGGTATAGAAACTTTGGACCCGCTGAGGCAATTTTTGAACTCCTTCATATAACGAAAAGGGAAGTTTACACGACAAAAGGGCGTAATTTTCAACGCTTCATGAAAAAAATTATACTATAATAGTAATTTAATATAAAGAAATCGAATGTACCAAATTAAGATCTTGTCGGCCTATTTTTTGGATTCTAACCTAATAACGATTTTCACGAAAATTGCTCCTTTCTAGAGCAAACAAGTCTAAGTTTTAATATGTGATGATGAAAATTGACCGATAATATTATAGTAATTTCATACAAAAATGAGCTCTACAAAATTTGGACCATCTGCGCCTACTTTTCGCTCGCTTCTTCAAATAAATAAATACGCACATAAGAAATATGCCTTTATATGGAAACAAGACATAATTTTTGAATTCTATAATAAAAATAAGAATTGTTTTGGACAATGTGGTGTAGGGTATTTAATTGTCGGCCTTGCCCAAATATAATATTATAACTTGTTTATAACACACTTTGTTTATTTTAACTCTTCGCCAATAGTATGCATACACTATATGGTAGATAGTAACAATAAATTTCTTTTTTAATTTTTTTATAACATCAAGTATGATTTCTTTTTTTATTTTCATTTTTGTTTAGTTTTTCTCATCATTTTATTATTCTTTCATTATCATTTAATTATCAACTGCGGTAGCGGAGGCGTAAAGCAAGTGTAAAGATAGTCCACCTTTTAGCAAAGACAAAAATGTAGGCTGTGCACAGTGGGCTAACTTCACGTCAATATTTTTTCAGTTGACAATTTTCAGTGATTTCTCTTCGAATTGTCGGATGTAACCAGCCACAGCTGCCGTACCATTTAGAGTCGTCTACTCAATCCAATTGAATGCACAGCATAATAATCTGGTGTTCCAAGAGGGGCCTTCTGAAAGGCGACGCAGTGCTTTCTGGACTAAAACCATAATCCATCCATATTTTTATTATGATACTGTGTTCAAATTGCAAGGGGAATATTTATCTTTTTATTCTCTTTTACTGAATTGGAACAAGGATCTTTCATATTTGAGAAAAGTTGCAAATCATTCGGTTGATTAATTTATAAATTCGGGCGCTGTTTAGAATAATTCTTCAAAACAGCCAACGAACCCGCCATAGCGACATCTATTGTGTCAAGGCGATTAGTACGAAGCGATGTCAAGTAAAAAAAAACCATATCATCACCAAATACAGTGCTCGTGGACTGAAATCACTTTGCTTTTTGCTGTAAAGTTGCCGCGAACCTTGACGACCTTAAGAGTAGATTTACGTAAACAATACTTAGCGCCTAGATAATATTTTTTTATTAATGCCTTCATCTTCTGAAACGAACTCTTCATGATAATGCCGCGATCATCGATGAAAAGTCGGATTTTTGTTTAACTGTTTGTTTAAATGTTTTTTTCCGCAAGTCTTACGCCTTAATTTCGCTATAGTTTCATGATCATCACATTCTCTTGACAATAGCAATACATTTGCGTGGGCTGTGACATGTCCATTAATTTTTAAAGACAATTTAATATAAATTCTTTATTCATAAAATTTTGTGCACCAATTTATTGAATAAATATTTGCTTTCGTAAAAATTCGTCGATAACAATTTCCAATAATTGGGAAGGACTAACGAATCGAATAACATGAAACTTCTGTTAGAGGTTAACAGCTGGGACAGCTGTTGTGTCCGTTTAAGCAGAAAAAGATTTCAAACGGCCGCGTTTTTAAAATAAAGATTTCCCTCAATCCTTGAACATAGTAACACAGTATTTGCTTAAAGATTTTTTTTTTTTCGGTTTTTCAGTACAAATTCGATTCTTAGTCCAGTTCGCGCCGCGAGACCTGAATTAAAATTTCATCTACCCTTCGTATGATTGAGAGCAGCAACGCTTTTACGCATCCATGTTGAGAAACTGTAAAAACTGAAAATTTTTTTCATATACCGCCTTTTCAATGGGGGAATGGTCGTAACAATAATCCGATGCTATACATATTCAATAGCATGTCATAATTTCCAAAATATCTCGAGAATTAGAGATCAGACGGCCGAACATGTTTAAATCAATCCCGATTATCATTCTGAAATACTTTGTAAATTGAAAGAGGGGTCCATTTCAAGTTCTTCTAGACGCAGCATATGTCCGCGCCAAATTAATGTGCCCCTACCAGTAGCAGAGTAGCAGTGTAAAGTATATTTTCGCTTTCAGATCAATTTATAAAAACCTCTCAAGTTTTTCTTAATTATACGATTTAAAAGGAACGTCAGAACGATACAAGAGATCTTTGGACGGCAATGAGAAAATTAAAATTTCTAAATTCGATTTCAGTCTTTTTACTAATGAATATAGTATATATGCTGGACTTATGTTAGATGTACCCACAAGTAATCAATTATTTGCAAAGAATCGCTTTTGCCTTCAGTTCTATACCGATCGTTATGTTCAACATTTCTTTTTCCAAATTTTTTTTCTTACAACCCTGTAATAAAGTTTCGCCATCTAAACCTTCTAACGGCCATATTCGTTATTGCATACTTTGTTACTCATTTTGATGTAGGGTTTAATGCAATGCAGTAACAGTGAAGAAAATGTGCGATCTTCCCAGAAATCTATTGAAGGTCAATAAGTCTCAATGTTAGTTTAGACGGCTCGATGCCAATAATTATGATTTCTCTGACACGCCTTAAAATGGACGAGCAGTTGAATTTGAAAATGACACCCTAAAATCTCTAGTGGAAGCTGATCCAAAACTTAACATCTATACAGAAGCACAGAAGCCAACTAAACAATCCGTCTATACACCTAAACGAAATTGGAAAGGGATGTAGGCAAGGAATATGGATACCGCGTTCATTCTCTGAGACAAATCAAGGAAGCAAGAACCCTGGTTTTCTACGAGGGGGTTATTGAAAATTTGCAGCAAAGAAAGCAAAAGCAAATTGCCCTTGATAATGATGGGCAACTTGAATTTACGACAAAGTTTCTTGAAATATCGGTCCACCCCGTAAAGCGTATGTGCTACATTATAATATATCTCTTTTTTAAAAGCTTAACGCTCGAGAATGTTCGGATTAACGCACGCAGCTCTTCGTACGATGCAACTAACCGCGGGTTTTAACGCCACGGTTGGTATCTTCTTCTATATGTTTACAGCGTATCCGCACAGCTCTATTAGGAAATATGCATAGGCTAGGTTTCCACATTTGTGTTTACCTTATCATACTATATGGCTTTCTTACGCGGCTGGGTATCGAATCAAAACATCTCGGGTTGTGTCTGAGGACGGCCATGTATATGAGAGGCGGGGCGGGGCGGGGCGGGGCAACTGCTGGAATATTAAGGTTTTCCATTGTTTTTTTTAAAGATTGAAAGAAAGTTTATTTATATTTTATAAAGACAAAGAGCACACATATTATGAATATGTTAAGAGTTAATCACTATTGTGTGGATTTTTGAACTGGGAAATACACAACAGCATCACTCGTAAAAATCAATTATAAAATTAATATTCGAGGCAATGCACTCTATAAATATGTACATATATATATGTAAGTGAAATACTTATATACATGTACATGAAAATTTTATATTAAAATTTCTGTGGTACACGGTTGACATAAACAGAAATTACTCTAAACGTAGTACTCGCTCACCCGACTAGTAGAAGGAATTTCATAAGCAAATAACAAAACATTAAATAAATGGGTAAACATCATAATGAAACATTGTATATAAATAAATGAAACCTCAATGAAAAAGCTATGTAAACAAGTCATGCATATTAAATCAATATATGCGTACATACGTGCAAAAGAAGATTTTCCAACTAAAACTAACAGCTTAATCAAATTTTATTTTACATATTTTGTGCATATAAAGGTATTATTAAAATGTAATTCGTTTTTGTTATAAAACGGAGAGAAAAAATCTGTTAAAACGAAAACTAATAATATGCATGTACGTATATATATGTAGTATCTATCTTTTTATGCAAATGCATGTAAATGGCGCTAGATAAATAATGAAAAACGTACATTATGAATACATTGTTGCGGTAACTTATGAGAAAATTCTCAAGAGAAACGCTATAGTATATCGCATAAACCTTAATATATATATACAACGGCAGTACTATGTGTAGATCAAAAGCTAATATCTAGCCAAACATCATTGTTTGCTATATAATCTAAACGTATTTGTCTGAGCTGATGGCGTGCTTGTCTTGCTTTTTAAAGCGAGAGAATTCTGAGTTTCCTTCTTATTTTGCTTGCAGAGGAAAATAAAGGACTAAGCCGTATATGCATGTGAAACGTATGAGAAGAAAAAAAAAAAAAAAAACAGACGAAAACCATTGTCAGTAAAAGTATTCAATCTCATTGCTGTGCGTCTCAGGTGTATGTTAAATACGTGTGTACGTAAACATCTATACGAACATGACACCTTTTAAACAACTTTTTTGCATATATTTACTGTAGAATGCATGAGTAATAGCGTGGCAGCAGTAGTTGAGAAAATACGTGAGATTACCTCACAAGCCTGTACAGCGAATGTCATCGTTCAGATGATGGTTTCATAAATTTGCCGTTATTATGTTGTTGTCCTCGTCCCAGTGGTAGCTCAATATGATGCTAGAAACTGTATGATTTTGCACTTAACGCCAGTCAACTGCCAGATGCATGACAATGCTTGCACTTACCTATCTACTCAGTCATGCCATTTATGCTGGTAGCACTTGTATTTCCAACTACCATCCATCCAGCCCATTCTATGCTATGCTATAATACATAAGTAGATGGATGATGATAGGCAGCTGAAGAAAATGTTTCACTTATGCAAAAATATTACAAGCGAAAGAAAAGCATTTGCTTACACAAAAGCACTCGGTTTAAGTGTGTGAAACAACGGTGCGGTTACTCTGTGTGATGAGACGATCTAAGTAGTTTATAGGCCTACAAACATAAATCCAAGGAATACACGAATATTTAGGAAAAAACAAATTTTTATTGTTTTTTTTTGGTTGGTTAGTTGGTTGGTTGGTTAAACCTAAGATAACACATGTTTTGTGTTATGTTCTTAATAAGGAACTCTCTTTCACATGTCGTTTAAAAAAGATTGATTTCTTTTTTTACAAAGCTGAAGTTTTAAAGTAGCGCTTCAAATCTATGAGTTACGATATAGGAAACTGCACGCCATTCGACTTTAAGAGATATGTGAAAATGGCAAGACTGCGTATACTAAGGCATAAGACGTAGGTAGGGCAATGGGTATAAGGGGATTTTTTTATAAAATTATCTCAATAAACACTCAAATGCACAAATTGCACAAATACTGTTTATGAGTAAAATTTTGTAACAAAATCGAAACTGGTTAGGTTTAGGTTTAGATAAACCACAGTGTGTGAGGAAAGCCACGTACACGTCGAAGAAGATAATGTTGTAAGTTTAGTAGAACTGAAAATGTTTCATATGTTGAGAGCTAATACTGCCAAGCGGCAATATAGACTTAGACCTATACCATCAGCACTTATGGCCACTGTGTCTAGGAAAGGGGATTGCGTACATTATTTAAACAAGGTCAGCTTGCATAATGTCTGACGACCTGTGAAATATTGTGCGAATTAATGCATCCAACAAGCGTTCCGCATCACTCACTTTCACACTATTAATTCTCTCTTCAGAACTCTTTAGGTGCATTTAATATACTTGTCAAAAGAGGCTTTGGAGTCATTTCTATGGATGGCTTGTTCGTAATGCCAGAACATCATTAAGAAAGCCCAAGTAAGAAAATTGCATTGCATACATGACGTGAAAGTTATGAATGTAAAGTGTAGATGCATGCAGTGTAGAGTAAATGAAGAGTGAAGCGGGCGAAATGGTGTAGCAGAGAAGCAATGAGAAACAAGTAGTCAGTCTTTAAGTGGAAGTCGCGGCGGATAAAATTCTAAAGTCTCACAGTCGTTAAGTGGAGTCAAGTTGCAAAACAGTACAGTCGTCAAACTTTTTCGCTTACTTTTGTTATTACTTTTATTTGTTTATTACTCGTTATTACTCGTGTATTTTAAGCGCTTTTCAACAAATATCCTTTATGTGAATATATGTACTTTATAGGACCCTTTAAGTTTGCTTCTGGAAGTTACACAAATATTGACAAAAGTATTATAGTCTCATTCTTCTACAGCGGGTATTGTGCTCCGATTGAGCACAAAATGCTTTTGAGCAACAGACTTGATGATGTATTCGTAATACTAATAAATTTATTCTATAATTTTTATCCAAATACTTCACTACTTCTTCGAGAAACATGTACGTCTCACATAGTTTGTGTAAATAGTTTTCTTTTTGAACCAACTCGCAGTGAGCACTAATGCAAGGCGACTGAAAAATTGATATTAATTTGATTGTAAATCCTAGACCTGCAATAACCTGCAAGTTCGAAGTGTTTAGTTAGGTTAAACTCATTTTATTTTCCTTATTAATTGGAGCGCGAGTGACGTATGAGTTAAACATGAACGCATGTGAGGTAACAATCAAGCATACCATCGAATGCTGCGATTTAAAAAAAAAAGAAAGAAAATTCGCTTTCGAATTCCCACGAAGCTTACAAATACTAAAAAGTGCTAACGTCCTAAGTCCATACACATCCGCACTCCGAGAACTATAAAATAAAAGAAGAAAATTCATTCATTATTTGATGTGTAAAAAACATCCAAGCGGTCTAATAACTGGCATTTTTATACCCACACCATTTCAACCTTTTTGCACAAATATATCGACTGCTGTGGATTAAAAGTAGTGATATTTCTTCCAAATACCTACGCTATGAAATCGACGTGTATATATTTTTGGTAAGCTGGGATCACTGTTGTGCACAGCTGACATAAATTTCGAGACATACCGTCTCTTAGGTTAGTAATAGCAGTGTTTTTTTTTTTTTTTGTTTAAAGAATCTTGTTGTCAGCTATTTTTAGAATCGAAAAATCTGTTCAACAAAGAATTTGCATAAAATTCTGTCAAAAAGATAAAAATTTTTGTTCTGATGCGTTAAAAATGTTACAAAAATGCTACCGTGATGAGTGTTTATCAAGATGACAAGGTTTGAAATGGTACAAATCGTTCAACGAGGGCCGCGAGGTAGTCGAAGACAAACCTCATTCAAGAGAACCCTCAACCTCAACTACTGATAAAAAAAATTGACAAAATGGAAGAGCTCGTATTCATCATATGTCGACTGACTTAAACAAACCTTGTAAATATGATTTGAGGGATGATTTGGGCTCTCGTGTCTTCGCGCCTTGTCCTAAAAGTTTCCAATTTATTTGCAAAACAATGTCGTGTTCAAGTGTTCTATGACTGATAATGATCTAAAATGTATAATGAGTGGCAATGCAGTTTGGATTTATACTTATGACCCGGAAACAACTGAGCAATTTAGTGAAGTTTGCACTACAGACAAACCAAGAACAAAATCGCCAGCAACTTGATTTTTTAAACAAAAACAACGCCACTATTATTAACTTAACACAAATATAAACATCGATATCATAGCGCGGCTGTTTGAAAAAGTACAGTCTCATCACTCTTCGTATATATATGTATATATACAAATTGAGGACAAACTGACTGTATTACATGTGCGTGTATGCTTAGCTGAGACGTAAGGGCAAGCAAAACTTTCTGACTTAATCTCATCTCAAGCTCATCTCATTCTCAAGACGGTATAAATAGGCCCTCGTACATATAATGCTTATTTATATTTGATACCATTTTAGGCAACTATGCACCTATCATTGTGCCGCCATCTTGGATCGTAAAGCTTCCCAGCAAAGGTAATTTTAAGTCATCGATACGCGTTAATAATAAAAACAACGCAAGTAACGCCAATAAAAAAATGAAAAACACCAACAAACGTAACAAACAACAACAACAAAAAGAGGAACGCAAAGAACATCGAGCGTTCATAGTGAAACCGATACCATCAACCGAAGTGATACCAGTGATTGTGTTCATTAATCCGAAATCGGGTGGTAATCAAGGTGTGAAACTTTTGGGAAAATTTCAACATTTACTAAATCCACGACAAGTATTCGATTTAACACAAGGTGGACCAAAAATGGGGTGAGTTTTGCAAATTTATTCTCTTTGTATTCTCACGATGATGAATGAATGCATTGAAATGTGTGTACATTGTAGACTTTATATTTTTAGTAAACCTGTATAGTGGCGTCAATTTAGTTATGGTTCTACGTTTTCTGCTTATCTTTTGAGACGCTAAGTCCGTCCAATAAAATTGATCCCATTTGTCTTTCCTCTCTTTCGTTAGATTAAGTTCTGGTTAAGTTCCATAGTATATGAAAGCGTTCGAGAGAACCACTCCTAGTGAGTGAAAAAACCAAAAATTTTCAAATTCGCATTTACCCTTAAATTTTTCCTTTTTAACAACCAAGTATCGAACTCGGACCCTAGCTAAATCGAATTGAAAGGCATGTGTTGATGACAAACACGTGTACAAAATTCAAAAAAGGTTTACTTTTTCGAATGTTTTTCATACGAAAGCAATAAATAAAAAATAGTAGCTGCCCTAGTTGAAAATTACGTCATGTCTTCAACATGTCAATATTTCCTATTCAATCTTTATTCACACAGAACACAGCAGCCCTAAGCTTTTTCATTTTCATTTTGGCAAGCAAAACGTCAGGCGAGGAAGAAGCCAAACAGGTGACCCCATTTTGGATAAGTGATACTTGATAGTAGATCGAAAATTTATCGACCGTTCGTGAACGATCCAGTAAATCTAGCTAGTCGGCTTCATATTCATCTCAAATGCATCGAAATTCATGAGCTTTTTCCTTCTTAGGCCCCTCAGGCAGAAACTTGTAACATTTACTTGCAAGCTTCTCCTTAAAAACACAATTAAGGAGAAGACAGTTCTTCCAGACAACCGCTTGTTTAGTTTAAATTTCTTCCGCTGGGAACGCTGCACACACACACATTGATCATTCAAGCTACATATATACTTTTGAGTCGTGCTAAAATCGTTTAAAGAATTGCTATGCTTGATCAAATTCCAAATTTTATAAATCATCGCTTGACTGAATACTGAACTGAATGTAAGCCGAATCGAACTGTTGTTACCTACGCCGTTATAAATAAGCATTAAACGTAAAAAGGAATTTCGAGTGAATTGAATGTTTCTCGACTATTTAACGAATGTATTAAAAATCCATTAACTTGATTAAGCATTAAATGCATTTGCATACGCTTCATAAGCTACGGAAGGCCATAAGTAAATGCAAAGACTAAATATAAAAGCATTACCGAATTGCGAATTTGTATAAATATGTTTTAAATAAAGTACTTTCTAACAAATTAATCATATTAAATGAATGAATGAACAAGCCGACAAACAGTAATGCGATAAAAGTCAGGAAGTTCTTTGATTAATTCGGTTAACTAAGTTGGCTGGTAGTCTGCATAAATTATTTCTGCAAGCGGCGATGCTTGTCCTCAGATTCAATAATTTTGTTTAAATACATTTTCTAATTAAATTTTATGCTTAAAAGTTAATTAAGTACGAAGTAAATTAAAGAAGAAGTAATCATTCGATACAGCATTTCATTCACTCACATATCATATACAAGGCATTTACCATAAACGGAATAAATGGTTGATTGCCAGAAGTTTGTAGTCAAGCCCACAAGAATCGTAAGATCGTGATTTCGGAAGAAAGATAAATCGAATGGAAATATCATAAATTATTTCGTTCTTCAAATTGCTCATAAAATATATTCTCACATGTAGGGTGTTCTCAAACGTAAAAGGCATTAAGTAACTTTTGGTCGATAAGAATTAAATCTTTACCGACTAAACACTGCGACCAAGGAAAACTCTACCGCACTTGGTAGTCGCGATTTTTACCTGCTCGTCTACTCATACTAAGCATATATATAAACTTGATTTCAAATCCAACACACTAATGCCAAGCTAATAATAAGTAACATAACCCAGGCACAACATGTAAACCCAACCGCAAGGTGTAGCCAGAGAATAAGAAAGGTAGTCTAAGTCACACGTAATAACTTGTTTCGAAGAAACGTGCGGACTTATTTAATCGGCTTTCGAAACTCTCTTTACTATCGAAAAATTCGAAAAAGTGTTTGCAAAAAAAGATTATCTATGACCCATGTCTCACTTAAAATTGTCGCTATTCCTTTCATTTCAGTTTGGAAATGTTTCGTAAAGCTCCCAATTTACGAGTATTGGCCTGTGGTGGTGACGGAACTGTTGGTTGGGTTCTCTCTATTCTGGATCAACTGAATCCGGCCATAGTTCCGGTTCCGGCAGTTGGTGTCTTGCCGCTAGGCACTGGTAACGATTTAGCCAGAGCGTTAGGTTGGGGTGGTGTAAGTAATATATAATATGATATAACATGATTTGCACCTAACCATTGAATCAACGTCGATTTTCGCCATTAGGGTTACACCGATGAGCCTATTGGTAAAATATTACGCGAAATTGGTATGTCGCAGTGTGTTTTAATGGATCGTTGGCGTTTAAGGGTCAGCCCGAATGAAGACGTCGCTGATGATCAAGTAGAAAAGAGTAAAGATAATGTACCGCTGAATGTGATTAATAATTATTTTTCATTCGGTGTGGATGCCCATATTGCTTTGGAATTTCATGAGGCTAGAGAAGCTCATCCAGAAAAATTCAATTCACGTTTACGTAATAAAATGTATTATGGACAAATGGGTGGTAAAGACTTAATTTTACGACAATACCGTAACCTATCGCAATGGGTTACGTTGGAATGCGATGGCACTGATTATACGGCTAAGCTAAAGGACGCTGGATGTCATGCTGTATTATTCTTAAATATTCCTAGGTGAGCTATACTTTCAACTCAGATTAGATTTTATATATGCATGTTTTATATATGTATTTGTTATTGTTATTTATTTTTCTTTTGATTTTTTTTTACGTTTGTTTTTAGTTACGGTGGCGGCACACATCCATGGAACGATTCGTTTGGCCAATCAAAGGCGGCCATCGATGATGGTCTTATGGAGGTTGTTGGCTTAACCACCTATCAATTGCCGATGTTGCAAGCAGGTATGCATGGCACTTGCATATGTCAATGCCGTACGGCTCGCATTGTCACCAATCGCACTATACCAATGCAAGTGGATGGCGAAGCCTGTCGAGTAAGACCCTCTATTATTGAAATGGAATTGTTAAATAAAGCCGTTATGCTTGCCAAACGCAAACAAGGCCGTGCTGACGTTCAGTAAGTAGAACATACCCAATAACCACAAGTTGGTGTAAAGGTGTTTAGGAACATTAGCAAGCAAAGAAAAAGTAAATAAATAGAGCATACTGTTCACGTCAATTTCCGGTATTGTCTTCTATGAGAGACGCAATAAACGATGAGATCAATTACATTAAAAACATATATCTATTACGTAATAATAAGGATAAGTGTTTGTAAGGAAAAAAGAATAATAAAGTAAAAGTTATTGACCTTTACATTTACGCATATACCAACATAGATTGATGCTCCATATGTGCTCCATACTTTTGTGCATATGTATGCATACATAGATGTACTTGCAATATGTGTGTACATATATATGTGACTAGATGTACGGACATTACTTACGTCAAGATAAACGATATTTAAAAGCGAGGCGAGCATTTTCATTGTCGTATATGAATGCAACTTATTGATGGACATTTAATACCTTAAACGGTAGCAAAAAATCGTGGTGTGCACACATCAATCAATAATTGCCGGGACTGATATATAGACGAAACAATTCACAAGTCCTCAAATGACAAAATTTCAAAATTTCATGTCGTTTCGACCATTTATTTACGACTTATACTACCTCTAATAACGAATTCCGGATGTTTGAGAAGCGTTGGGACTATTATTGATACATAAAATTGAATTTCGCAAAAATCTTTTACCCAACCCTGGGATTTATTGACCGATTTATTGTATACGTGTGCATAGGTTAATATGTATACAAGTACGCATGCATATACGTATATGCACGGTAATGGCAGGTCATTTATGGATTTCACCTTGCGTGTACGATTACTTCACGCGCATATTAGTGCATTTCCACTATGCTCGTCAGGTCCGGTTTTATTTTTTTTTGTTTTTGCTTTCTTTTTCTTTTTGTTTCTTAACCGCCAACAACTTTCATTCATTTCCTTTTAAAGCGACTCGCTGTTGCTCGATTCCTTTTAAGTACTATTGCTCCGGCATTAAAGTATTAACCTACATACGTATAGCATATCCTTGCGGTTATTGTTGTCACATGCATACTATCCGTTCAATTCTTTCATTTCAGTTATGTATAGATTTCATTTATATACTTTTTTTACTTTTTGCTTTTTTTTTTTTTTTTTTTTTTATTTTTTATTACGAAACACTTACATGCGTGCATTGAATATTGAAAATGTTTATAAGCAGAATGGCGTGCGTGTATGTATTTCATCGTAAAACTGTTGAAATCACTTTCAGCGCATATGGAAGTCCCATTTTTCTTGTAATGTTTTATAACCCATAAATAATTTACATTTCAATTTCATTTTAATTTAATTTAGTGTTTCCATGTGGTCTTCAAACCGCAATTCTTTTTTTTTCTGTTTTTTTTTTTTTTTTGTTTTACTCTGCAAGTAAAAGTTCTCCGAGTTCATCAATTTATATGTACAGTATATTACAGAGAGTATTGAATTTTTTTTTTTTTTAATTAAATAGGAAAATGAAAAACGGTGTCAGATAAACGAATATACGCATACACACTTACATATGCAAATATACGATAAATAGATTAATTTCGTTGTACTCAGTTATTCAATGGACATGAATTCGATTAATTGCCGCACCTTCTCGCTATTTATTTATCATATTCGTCTATTTATTCAGTATTTAATCATTTCAAAGTAAAAATAAAAAACAACCAAGAAATTTTTCTTTTTTGTAGAGTCAATCCGTTGGAGAAACTACAATTGATTATATTGCGGCTAAGCATGGATCAATATGAACGTTATCATTATGACAAAGATATGCTACGTAAGGTGGCCAATAAATTGGGTAGAATAGAAATTGAATCTCAATGCGATCTGGAGCAGGTACGAAATATGTTGAACGCCAAATTTGAGGAATCGATAGCGTATCCTCGCGTATCACAGGACTGGTGCTTCATTGATTGTAAGCGAAATTAATTATGCTATTACCGCACAAAAATATGATTTACTTTTGAAAAAACAGGAAAAAAAAGAAAAAAGTCTGAATTTAAACCAAACGCCGATACAATAAAAGCTTTTTTTATCGTACTTCTTTGCGCAAGTGGTTTCTAGTAAATAAGCGGAAAACATGCGAAGACAAGTTACATCATTCTATGGTCGATTCTAGGTTAAGTCGTTTAATTCTACCTTTTCATCTTGGGACAATGAATCGAATTGAAAGCGTTTTCAAATTATTCTCACATTTTTTACGAAAAACTCGACTTTAGTGATAGCAACAATAGGGGAACTTGTACTAATTTACTATTATTGCGTATTTACTGTCCGATGATCGTACGTAATCGTACGTCTGACAAAACTCGGATTGCTTGGTAAAGGTTTCATCACGTCACCATCCGCACAAGATACATGAAAGTAGCAAAAGTAACGAAGGTTTATAGCTGCATATGAGAGCTTAAACGATAAATCAAATTTATTTATTATAGGTGAAGTCCTCAGCAGCTGAATTAGTAACTATCCGGCTAGCTGGGGGCGTACTTTTTGCATAGAGCAAAATCTTCACTTAATATAGCTTTTAGTATTAAGACCTAGTTTCTCAATAGTCGTAGAAAATGATGATATCGAATGTGTGTTTGAATATTTGACATAAAATAAATTATGCTTCTTAGGTTAATTAAAATGGAATCCGCTTTTCTTAAACGCAGGACAATTGCCATATAATCGGCCAACTTTTCAGCAGTAGAAAATTCCCCACAGAAATAATGTAACGCTTAATAAACTGACCATATGTCGAAACTATGTCTCTCTTCAATTATTATACCATTTTGTAAATAAAACCACTCTAATTGCTTACAATTGTGATTAAAAAATTCTTATTATTGATTAAAAAACAAAAAAAAAAATGTAAATCATATTTTCGGACGGAAACAAAATTTAATATTTGATTATACTCATCACCATTTATTCATTATAACATCATTCGCCGCGAAGATCTTACAAAATATACATATGCTCGATTAACTTAAATGGGCTTCTCTTGTTTTTGCCTGTTTTTCAAACTTTCAAAATCATCAAGCGGATTACAAAGAATTTATCTCTAATGAAGTTCCACGCATGCGATCGTGAAAATGAATTCTTCTTTAATAACATCCATGTGCTATGTAAAAAAAAAAAAAACGGTAGTAGTTTTTTATAGAATTCTGCATATGTTTTAAAAAATACTTTCATCAGTAACTTACAATAACAGTAAAGTTATCTATTAGGTCATATTGGAAATTCTCCGCGGTTTTTTCCGCGGGACGGTGTTGATGCCTATATATCGGGCAATACTCACCTGATTGTCTCAAACGAACATATGCCTAAAAAGTGACTTTCAGCTCACATTTTTTGTGAAGATAGTTTTCTAAGTCGTTGCTCATGTAAAAAGTTATATTGATTTGAAAATGAGTGAAATATCTGAAGAAATACGATATGTGCTGGTTTTTTACTACGAAAAAAAGTAAAACATGCAAAAACATACCGATAAGTTTGTGAAATGTAAGGTGAGAATGCTGTGAGTGAACGAAGAATCCAGGAGCGGGTTATTCGATTCCGTTCTGGAAATTTCGATGTCAAGATGTCAAGATGCACCTCGCAGCCACTGAAAAAGTCGACGAAATTTTGCAACTGGTGGAGCAAGACCGACATGCAGGCTGTCAGGAAATAGCGGAGGCACTAAACATCGAACACATGACGGCTTGAACACATTTGAAAAGAGCAGGCTATAAAGAGAAGCTCGAAACCGCGGAGAATTTTCAATATGACCCACTAGAATGCAATGCACGGATCAATCGGAAATCGATCCCTTAATGTGCTTATAATTTGCAAAATAAAAATAAATTGTGTTCTTAGGTGTTGAGTATACAAGATATATTTCACAGACCGGATATAATTTATAAAATATTTTTCATTTTTAGGCTGCACAGCTGAGCATTATTTTCGCATTGATCGCGCCCAAGAACATTTGCACTATATTTGTGATATAGCCGTTGATGAACTGTATATATTAGATCATGAAGCAGCCACCATGCCACAGACGCCCGATCAAGAACGTTCCTTTGCTGCTTACTCTCAGCGTCAAACACAAAATGATCGCCGCAATATCGAACATGGAGAACGTTCGGGTAGTACTGGTATGCTTTTACCCTATGCCAACAAACGAATGTTTTGTCATTTCTATTACCGTAAAAAGTCCCCGTGCAAATGAAGGAAAAATTGTTACAATTCTCTTCTTTTTTTTTGTTATGAGGGAGAATAATTTAGAACACTTTAAAAAAAAAAAAAAAAGAAAAAAAATATATATTTAAATGTTAAAATTCAAACGCGCAGCAAGCATTCCAGTAAATATTTATAAACAAGATTTCAGCATACAGCTTAGTCCTTGCTGGCATACCTATACAAAAACGCACAGTGTGTAAGTATATGCTAAGCTTTTTCTCTGTGTTTTCTATCAACTCTAAAAAATGTTTACTTCATATGTGAATTACGTTTAAATTTGTAGTGACAGCAAAGACTAAACCGTATACCGATATCTTAAAATTCTTCCTCCCCACTTCATCCCAATAATAAGTAGATTCCCATTGATCTAAAGGGGTGGGTATAGGTAGGTTCTCTAAAATAATCTTGCTTTACCTCTTTTACTTCACTGTTCTTTATCTACACTTTCATTTTTATTTCCAATATTTTTGTTATTTTTATTTTTTCATTTTAATTAATGGCTAAAAAAGATGACGATGAATTAGAAATGGGCTTCAGATCAATTAAAGTTCAAAAATGGAAGAGGTAATACAAACAGTTCGATTCGGTTAATAATAAATACTTTATGTAGAAACGCTAAAAGTAAATTTCAGCAAAAATTAAATCGCAAGTCCACGAAGCCAAGAAAGTTTTGCTCGATTGCTTATTGTATCTCTTTTTTTTATACAAATTCTTATAATGAGATATCGGATTTTTATAATACATCGCAATCATCGCCATGATGACTATGACGACTAAGGATGTTAGCATTATACCGGGCTAGTCATACCTTTCGCCACAGTTGCAATCGTTCAATGTTGTTGGAATTCATTTCCCACAAATAATTAAAGTCATAAACAAACAAAGTCATAAATTCAAAATTTGATTGATTCAATTGTGAAAGAATTTATTGGATTCCAAGGGAAATCTTTGCAGCGACTTTAAACTTCGCGTTTGCTGCATCCATCAAAAAAATGATGATATAATGCATTTGTTTTATTATTTCGCTTAAAATGTCCGCGGAGTCGTTACACATATTCTTAGTAAGTAAGTTTCCGAAGCGACTCAGTCTTGTCAGCGTATGTGTTCATTTGTCGTATGTCGTCCTTATTATTGCAGCTTCAAGAATCGAAAACTCAATGCAAAAATGAAACTAACAAGACCACTACAGTGGGCTACGGCTGTACACTAACCTACAGTTATTCGTATAGCGACTTCTCAAAGAAAGTGGTCCGATCCGAACCATTTTCAATAGCGTTCGCCTTTGGGCTAAAACACGCCAATCTGCCAAATAGACGGATAGAGGAACAGAAGGACAGGCAAGGTTAGAAGCTAATCAGAAAGTGATCCCGAATCGTTCGGTATAACAAAAAATGAGTTTATCTCAAGTCCTTCTGTGTGTTGCATACATCCGCACGAACTTAATATAGACTTGCAGTAGAGGAAGTGATTCTCATCCATTGTAGGATATCGATTAGCAAATTGCATCTAAAAGTGGCACCACGTGCTCAACGAATCCAAAAAACAAAAAAAAGAAACGGTTAAAGGCGTTGATATTCAAAATTTTGTTCAAGGCTTCTGCGTACGAACAGACAGTTATGATAAAGACGACTCGCCTGAAAGTTAGGTTTATTTTAATTGAAATTGGTAAGAAAGAGTTGAAGATGTTGGTGAAAGAAAACTCGCATCAAATAACTCGAGAAATTGCATCCAGTTGCTTGGATAGTAAAGCATTCATTATCACGTTATGATTCCGTGTAAATGTGCTCAAAAGTCTCTGACCACACATCTACAGAAATTAGTACTTGCAGTTTAATGACGCATTCATAATCTAGCGAGTTATTCGCTACGTTTTACTTCGCGACCGGGTCCTTGGATTAGTGTATATCTACGCAACCAATATTGAAAGTTAGAAAGTTTTTTTGTGTCCAAATCCCTATGGCCTTGATCATCGATATAACTTTCGTCTTGATTTTCAAATCTCGCAGATCAAATCAGAGATCGTAATAATTTGTAAAACAATTTTTTCATATCCTACACCATTTGTGTGTACGGTGTATTTAGTTTGTGCGAACGCATGCATAACACGTAGAATGACTTCAGATAAACCCACCTTTTATTATACCGATCGATTCAAAATCATTTGTTGAATCACTTCTAAATTAGTCTGTCTCTCTGTCCGTCTGTTCGTTTTATTTTCGTGTATGCACCTTACAGGTCGCAATATTGGAAATATTTTGACAACATTTTTGTACAATGACGTGTTTTGGCCAAAGGGCGAACATTATTGAGAGTAGTTCGGGTCGGACCTCTTTTTTGACCACTTCCCATATAATGCCTTATATTGAAAAGTCGTTCTATGAATAACTGTAGAGTCCTTTAGGAGACTCTTTAATAGTGGGATCATGGCCCACTTTGGTGTTTTCTGTTTTTTTCTCTCTTTGTCATAATTCTCCAAATAGAAATTATTTTGTTTTTATAAAATCCGATATCTCATAAAGAAAGTTCAACTCCAATTTATACAAAATAGTTCATTCTTTCCTTTTCTCGCAATTAAGAGTCCGTCTGAACAGTCCATAAGGCTTGATAAAACTTTTTAGAGAATAATTAATTGCCTTTGAATAAAATGTCTTAATGTAATTGTTTTCTTGAACTCATGCAGCAGAGAAGATCGTTTATTCAGTTTTAATGAAGAAGTTTTTGGTTATGGATTCAGGTATTGAACTTACTTTCAGTTTATACGAAGATTAAGTCTTTTAAGCAAAAAATTTTATTTTCAATTAATTAAACAATTTTCATTACTGTATTATTGCAATTTTCTTATACAACAACTTTTTATTTCTTTATGGAAAGTTCTGTTTTGGAGCAAACTTCCGATGCCGTACTATTAGCAGCTCAAAGTGGCGACTTACTTATGGTAGTTTTTTTATTTTCGTTATATTAATGTTTTATATTTAATTATTTATTTATTTGTTTATTTATTTGTTTTGTTTTTTTTTTTTTTTCTTTAACTATTTATTATTCTTTGTTATACCCTACACGACTTGTAGCACAGAGTATATCAAATTAGTGCGATCGTATGTAACGCACAGAAAGTCTTAAAATAGACCCACCTTTTGTTATACCGATCGATAGAGAATCATAATCTCAATTGATCTAAGTTTGTCGGTCCGTCTGATGTCTGTTCGTGTGAATTTGTGTTGAAGATGCAGATCACAAGTTTTAAGATATTTTGCTGAAATTTGGTATAATGACGTGTACTGACCCAAGAACAAACGCTACTGAAAATGGTTCGGATCGATCCACTTTTTCGACCAATCTTCATATAATACTCTATTCTGAAAAGTCGTTATATGGAAAAATATTGCAATTTTCGAAATTTGTCGACAAAAGTGGATAAACAGTAGTATTTCGGAATTCTAGATTGGTATGAAACCTTTGGATCGGCTGGAGCAATTTTTGAGTCCCCTCGCATATAACGAAAATTGAAGTTCATACGATGAAAAGGTATAATTTTTAATGCTTCGGGACGAAAATTATATCACAATAATAACTTAACATAAAAACTTGATTGTACCAAATTTGGAGCATCTCGGCCTATTTTTCGGATCCTGATCTATGTAAGGATTAACCATGTACTGCATTAGGTTGCCTTTCGGGCTCGCTTCTCCATAAATACGCACATGAAAAATATGCCTTTACATAGAAACAAGATATAATGTTTGTGTTCTATAATAAAAATGAGAATTGTCTTGGACAATGTCGTGTAGGGTATTTAATAGTCGGCCTTGCCTGACTATAATGTTCTCACTTGTTTTTTTTTTTTTTTGGAAAATTAAAATCGTTGTTGTATCAATTTCAAGAGTGTTTTGTCAAATTTATGTGTGTCCTTAGGTGTATACGTTGTATTCTCCCTAATGTCCGTATAAAACAGGTGTAAACTATCTTACATAGTAGATAGTAGCTAGGTATATGAATGGTTCGTTTTTGTTTATTTCAATTTTTTTAATCCCTTTTAGTTACGTGCACTACATGAACAAGGATACTCATTGCAATCAGCCAATAAAAAAGGGCAAACTGCTTTACATTTTGCCTGCAAATATAATCATAAGGATATTGTTAAGTACATTATATTGCGTGCATCACGTCGTCTTATTAATATGGCAGATAACGAAAGGTAATTAATTACATAAATTTTTCTAATATTCACATAATTTTGACCTAATGTAAGGGTTTTCATTGCATGTGCGTTTTAAGTAAAATTACTAACAAACAAAATGAAACATGTTACCGTAACGTGTTTAAGATGAGTTTCATTAGAAGCACTCATTAATTACTAAATATATTAAATATAATGGAAAAGAGGAAAAATAAAAAAATCCAACTCTGGAAAAAAAATGGAAAAAAAAAACAAATGAAAAAAGAAAATCTTTCCTCTACGGAGGAAATATTGCACCTGTTAAGAATCCTGCAATGAACAGATAAATATTGCACGCCAAAGTGTACCTCTAAACATCTAAATAGAATACGTGATAACTAAAATTGCTTTAAGTGCACGGTCTGTTGGATGGACTGTTTAGAAATGCCCAGAAGTATAGTATACAAACGAGAGGTGCCGTTCCACAATCTCAAACCAATTATGTAAATGATTCACATCTGGAATATCAAAAAATATCAACAATTCTATCGCTATTTACACAAGTTCAGTAGTAATTCTAATCTTATTCATCCATACGTGTATTCCTATTCCACTGTTCTATGAATGATGAACGCGTAAATAAAATATATGTAAGGAGACACACCCACCATTGGATTATTAAGAAATCTAACCCTAAAGTTCGCAATTATTAATTAAATCTTTTCATATAACACATACTCTGTGATGTCAAAGTTCAGCTAACCCGCAGTGGATATCGTAAAAGTGCCCGACCAACACTCGATCAATCAAATCAATAATTGCTTCAAAATGAATTATTTTGCTCAAAAGAAAAAAAACCTATTGCTCAATATTTCCTTTTCGGCTTTATATTCATTTCATTAAGCAAATCAAACTAATAAAGAATCTCTTTTTTAAATTATTCGTCATATTCCACCTGTCAATCTAGTACAACCTTAGCAACTAGGAAGTTTTCAGATGTTTTCACCGCACATTCTCTTATTGTGTGATTGTGTGCTAGGAATGCACGCAACACAAGATTATGAATTTTGAAACAAAGTTCCTCTGATTGATGAGAGTCCTTTTTAGCTGTCCGATGAGGGCAAATGGACAAAGAAGCAAAAGAAATAGTTGATCATTAGAACCCCTTGTACGTTTTCAAATATGCTACTGGCTTGCCAGTCGATAGCGTGGGGAGGCGTTGCCGAACGAAGTTAACTGACCTTTTTGGACTGAAATTGATGCGCATGTGGACGACGTTCGATTGTCAGCACAACGGCATTACTTATCACACGTAATTCGCAAAGCCCTAACTTAGTCTATTTGATGATCGATTTTAAATGAGCCTTCTTTTTGAAATACTTTATAATACGTAACGTAACTAATATTCTAATAGTGCTATGCGACACGTATTGCTTATGCGAATCATGTAAGTGGTAAAAAGTGCGATTTGACACTATCATCGTAAGGTGGCCAATAATTGTAGTAGTAGTTACTTTCAGTAGATTGGAAGCCTGATTACCGTATTTGCATGCAATGATGTTTTGCGATTTTCATGACTCTCATAACTCTCAATGCCGGTACCCAAGTCAAGCGCAGCTTTAGTTAATCAAGCCGCATCCAAATTGAAGTGATAAAATCTCAATATGCAAGTATCTGTGTATTCCATTGATCCCGTAGCTTCAATGCAAACTCCTAGGGTAACCCTTGATCGCAAACTCAACTTTGGTCCCCACAATGACTACGTTTGGTCTCTGTTTCACGCTCCGGAAACTGTCCTATAAGTGCTTCTAAAGGTTAAACATGCCATTGCGTATTCCCTCCTCATGTTACGCGTGTTACCTATTGAAGTCTTTTCTGAATACCACGGTATAACTTAGATGGGCTTCAAAGTATTGTTAACCATAGAATATGTTTTGTTTAAGTTTGCGTCCTTTGTTGCGAAACCTTTTCATATTAATACCACGTTTGTTTGACTCATGAGCCTGTCACGATATTTTATGCGATGTTTTCATGTTCACATTGCTAGATATTGGAATGCCTTATTTTTGGGTGAATTGATGATTGCGGAGTTTGTGGAGCAATACGATTACATTAGCAGCCATCTAACTGACTTGAATACTGACTTATGTTACAGTGTCTCTTGCACATGCAACCTATCTATGTAACTACGTAATAGGCATATGGCTGTATAGTCTTTTAATAAATGAATAAATGAAATGAAAAATGAAACTAAGATCACGTGGTTTACCTTTGAATTCAATCAACATGAAACGAATGGTCGCGAGCTATATAGTATACTGCTCCTGCTAAGTGCGATCGCTCTGTGGGGTGCCGTTCCATTTGGACTTTACAAATGGACCGACAAGTCATCCATCCTCTGAAGTGGTCGGTTTAATGTGTTCAAAGTGAGAAATCGATCCGTTAGCGTTTTTTATGTGTGCAATTGGTTGTCTATCAGTCAAGTACATAAACTTTTTGCAAGTGTATCTTAAAAACTACCCTTTGAGTAGACTCCGTTATATGAACAATTGTATATGCGTAATGGTATACCGGTTCGTGGTTTGCTTCATCTTTTAATTATTTAATGATTTTGCGACTATAATAACTATGCTCGAGCTAAACAGAATAAACTTTCTTTGTTGTAAAACAAACTATTTATTATATGATAAACAACATCAAGCGTAACGTGTTGCTGGGTGTTGGACACCAATGTGCCAGACCAATGTGGACAAACCTGTCATAATTCGAAAGCGATCAAAAATATATACATATATTATATATATACATACATACATACATACAAAAATATATATATTATAGGGATCCTTAGGGATTATATGGTCTCTGAAACTTCTTCCTTGATGTTGCAAA
This sequence comes from Glossina morsitans morsitans, assembly GCA_001077435.1. Lineage (NCBI taxonomy): Eukaryota > Metazoa > Arthropoda > Insecta > Diptera > Glossinidae > Glossina > Glossina morsitans. Next base: position 5,716 of record CCAG010001224.1, on the reverse strand, counting down.
CGTTTTGAAAAGTGAATGAAATTTTGATACTCCATAATATTGGATAAGCTTGTTCGATTTTTTCCAGTTTTGTACACATGTTGTACACACATTACCTATAGAAGATACAATTATAAGCAAAAAAACCCATTTGGATATTTCTTTCTGAAAGTAAAGATATTCTTAATTTGCCTTTTATTACTGGTGGTGGGTCCTTCGACCGATATGTATATTTTTGGAAAAGCCTTTATTTGCCCTTTTTTAACAAAAAGAAAAAAAAATTACAATTGACTCATCGATTTTTAATACGAGTACGACTTTTTATACCCTACACCACATGTGTTGTAAGGGTATGTTAAGATGGTGCAGATGTATGCAGCACTCACAAGGACGTCAAATAGACCTTCTATTATGCCGCTCGATTTAAATTTATGTATATATCAACCTACAGGCCGGATCTTTTTGAGATATTTTGATTTAATTTGGTACATTAACCTCGTTTGGCCCAGGGACGGACGCAATTGAAAATGATTCGAATAGGACCACTTTTTCGAACTTTGCCGAATAAGTGTGCTTAATTATTTATGTTTTAACCTGTTTTGGTCTTTACTATGAGCATGTTCATCACCAACAATCAAGGGGCTAATGAATGCAACGAAAGACCCCAATAAGTATTAGTACATCAGCGAAGCAAAATCTGTTGTATGCGAGGTCAGTAAAACACATTATATAATTGGTGACCTGCATGGTATATGGGGAACAAAATTTCGCGGATGGGCAAGAGCTTAATATTTTTTAGACTTTCAGAGAATGAAGTATGAGTTATATAAAAAGTCAAATAAAAAGCCCTGAATACTTTCCCCTCGAGCTCATTAATTAAAAAAAAATACAAAACATGAAACCATTTGAAAAATGTGAAGCAAACATTATTCAACTTTCTTCCGTAGTAAACTTTTTCAAAGAAAAAAGATAAATAAACAGCAAGTCATCCATTTGCACAATGCATTGTGGAGAAAATTCCACGTTTGATAAAATATTCTCGTTTTTCTGTAAAACGAAATTCTTGAAATGGTAAAATAAGACACAGAACCTCATGTTTAACGAAAGTTCGCGGAAAAACAAATTAACATCAAAATGTCAAAATGGGATTAGAGCGTATAAGCAGAATATTTGCAAAGGGAAAAGACATTTGAGTAACAAGGGTTGAATCGTAATATTCGAGTGAACAACATCAGAATGGGAATTAAAACTTCAAAATATAAGTTATGATCTACTGCACCGTATTCAAATCCGGTTGGACTATGCGATAGCCGATTTCATTATCGTCATACAATAATTCGATCATAAATAATACTGCATGACAGTATTTGGGTTGGGTTGTAACGATAATGTGCGTGAGTACACGTTCAGTCGGTAAAGGCATAACACTTAACGATTGAAACATAGACACCCACTAGGCCGGGGCCACCTGCCTGTGTATTTCTCTTTTATCACTTCTTTTTGACTGTCACTGTGTTACGCGCATATATGAGGCGTATCCTAAACGATTGGTCATATCGAAGGAAAAAAATGAAAAGTCACTGCTCAAGCTTGTCAGTTATATTGCCTGTAGTGGACTTACAAGGTTGAAGAACTCCGAGATAAGACTCCATGGAGAGGCTCAATATATCACCTAATTGGCATAGCCAGGCGAATAAATGAACAATAATTACAATAAGAATAATTGAAAAGAACTACCTTTGGTGTTTTGGTGGTAGTAAGAATGTTATAACCGGGCAAGGCCACGCATCAGATTCCCTACACCACTTCGCTTAATTAACACTACACCAGATATTGCACATTATTTTTATGCACATCACCGAAGGATGAGTGGAAACGTTTGCAACGCCCAAAAGTAAGGTTCAGACACCCCATCAGTGTCAAATTCTAAACCGATTTAGACACGTCCGTCTGTCTAGCTGTGTAATATCTTTTGCAAATGTGGCAGAAGCACTGGAAGCTCACGCACGCAGTTTGGTATTGAAAGTGGGCCGAATCGATTGAAAGACACGCCCATAGTAGCACGTAAACTGAAAACACCCCTGTTTTTCAAAAGTAATAAAAAGTTCGTTTTTTACTCGTTATTCATGAACTATGACAGACAAATGTACAGAAATTGTCTATGGGTGATGCTGCACAAAAATTAAAAAATTAACCACGCCTAGCCAATACTACAGTGTATCAAAATGTAATTTTTTTTTCAATACCTTTACAACGCGCAGAAGCAAACTTCAAAAATCCCATAAAGTATATAAAATCTCGGCGAGTTTAAAATTCGGAATGTATCTAAGCATGTCCGTCTCTTCGTCTGTCCAACAGAGTAGTATATGAGGGGAAAATTCCTCCGTTAGCGAAAATGAAGATATCGCCTACAAATTTGCAAAAGAATTTGAAAGTGACCTAAACTTCGCAAAGGACACACCTATGCCACAAAGACTTTTATTTTGAACAAAGAAAAATATATCAGCCTCGTCCACTCCATATTACAGAGCATGAAAATTTAATTCTCTCGATCACGACAGATTATTATTTTCTTACTTGTTATTTATTTATACTAAATTCATAATTTTCAAGGAAGCCCTCATATTGGAGAATATTCAAACGTCAACGTGGTCTAAATTTAGGAAACTTAATTTACATGTCAATGATTTTATATTTTCCAGTTGCTTGGGCCATAACAAACCACAAAGTTGGCTTTGTCGTATGGTGCTGTCTAAAAAATAGATCTATGTGGTCCAAATTCGGCCTTGTTGATATACGAAAGACGAAATCTTACATTTTTGGCATATAAGGCGTTATTTTTCATTAAAACTCTTATGTGGATTGGGATTCAAGAAATAGACGCACATGTCCCCAATTCGCTAAGAATAATATTTATGTCAAATTATTATGATTATTATGAACGAATTTTCATCGAGACCTATTGAAAATGAAGCCTTTTTATCAGATAGAATTTTAGCTTCCATAGGAACGTTTATATGGGAAAAAGTTCAAAAAATAGTCCCATTTGATCAACATAAGGCGTTATATGGTGAGTGGTCAAAAGGGTGGCCCGATTCGAACCTTTTTTTAACGGCATTTGCCTTTAGGCCAAAACACGTCAGCTTACCAAGTTTCAAGAGCATATTTTAGATAGATTGACAGACATCAGATGAACAGACGGACAGACAAACTTAGACCAATTCAGAAAATGATTCTGGATTGATCAATGGGTGTATCACAAGTGATGTGTAAGTAGACGGAGCATATCATGTTTACAGTACTATCAACATTTAATAGTGTTTTTACAAAATATAGTTTCTTTGCTTTCCTTAAAATGAAGTAAATATGAAACAAATTCGTTTTAAATCGAATATAATCTTCTTTTTTTCTTTCATTATATTTAAAGAGTAAGCCTAAGTAAGGTATCGTATATTACCAAAAGGATAGGAATAGCCAGTCATCAGTCATTTATAATTTCACACGTTTTAAAGAGTGAAAAGAAAGAGGAATCGTTGGAATTCACTTCATATTCATTTCACACAATATGGAAAATAGTTGATTTTATCGACAAGTAATCGTCCGGAATTTTTATTTAAATTTTATTCCCGTTCCTTTCCCCAGGGGTCAAACAGCATTGCATCTCGCTGCCGAACACGGTAGACGTGATATAAGTGTTATGCTGGTGGCAGCCGGTGCTAATATCGAGGCACGTGACTTGTCCGGCAATACTCCAATGATGACAGCATTCAATAAGGAATTTTATGAAGTAGCGACCTATTTGGAATGTAAGCAAATATTCATATTCTTAATATGTACTCATACTACCTAAGTAGGCAACAATGACATCAATACACCGGACAAAAACCAGCAACACACACAGTATATACTCATAGTTAGTAAAAAACAAAAAAGAAAAAATCTCAAAATTGCTCTCATTAACACACAAATATAAATAAAAATACGTGCTTAGTTACAATTATAGAGAAACTGTAGTTAATTGTTTTTATTTTTTATTTCATTTCACTTTCATTTTAATTAAGGTAGATAAGCTAGAATTGTATGATGATAATAGAAAAAAAAAAATAATAATAATAATAATAAACAAAATAAATGAATAATTTTCTCTCTTTTTTCCCTCACAAATTTTAACAAAATAATGCACACATACTTATGAATATAAAAACATAATATATTTAAATATATAAAAATAAATTGTATTTTATTAACATTAAACAATAAAACTTCGCTAAATTTATATTATATGTAAAAAACTACAAACAAAACACTAAATGAATTAATATTTAAAAAAAAAACAAAAAAAAAATAAAAAATTAAAAACGAAAACATTCCACATCATAAAAATTTTAGGTCAAGAAAGATTTTTGCACATGAATATACAGAATAGAAAATAATTCGCTTTAATATTGAACTCATGTGTTAAAGTATAAGAAACAAAAATAAATGAATGAAAAAATTAAATAATTATGTACTCGTTAAAAAGAAAAAAATATTTAAAATTAAAAATACAAAAACTTAATTCAAATAATGATTAATAATGATTTTTTGCGAATTTTATTAGCATCCATCAAGTTTTATTATTAATTTTCATTCACGTTCTTTTTATAAACACTTATGAACTTGGAAAATAAACAAATTTATTAGCAAAAAAAAAAGAAAAAAAAAAAAAAACAATAAATAAATTTTGGTATACTTATAATATATTTTAGGCAATTAATAAAGAGAAGTTCGCTAAAGACGACACGCGAGTATCTACCACCTCTCATAACCTTTTCTGTACATAGATAGAATGTTCAGCCCACACAGGCCCCCAAATACGCTTTTTACAAAGCGCTTTTTGCAAAGCATCGTTTACTGTAGATCGTAGATTCGTAGATGAAAACGAAAGAAAAAACTTATGTGAATCTTTAAATATAAAACTTTTTTACATTTAACCATAAGCAATTTTATTGAATAATGTTTTCAGTTTTTTTTTTTTTTCATTTTTTTTCTTTTATTGCTTATGAGATCAATCAACTTGGAACCGTTACTGGCAAGCATATCCAAGCCTTCTAAAATTGTTTTGTTTTTTTTATACCTAAAACTTGAGAACAGTTAACATCTCGAACCATCGTAAGACTACTATGTCGATGTTTTTACCAATCTTTTACTTATTTTACGAAGTCTTGGTCCCATTAGAAGGATTCCAACATTTCATGGCATGTATTACACATAGGCCACGATTCTTAAAATAATTTAATTAACACAAACGTTTTCCAGCAATTTCAATACAACTTCTGCGTAAACGCAACATTATTAGATATCCTTTACTTGTGGCAAACAAAACTACAATCTAGTGTAGGAGCTTAACACCAATACAAGACTAACAGTCATAAATATAGGACCGTCGACCCTGAAGAGCAGTACCCTACCAGTTAATCTATTACATTAAAAAATAATTACTTTCAGGAATATGTGTTGCTTAGGATTTTTGATTACATCATAGCTAGAATTTTTTTTTTTTTGTTTTTTGTTTTAATGAAATATCTATTGAGAAATATCCGAAACCCATATTCTTATGATAATAAACTTATATCAAGTTTCAATTTTCTTTTGCAATTTGTTCTATCGAAAACAAGAGATAGACAAACGGGCCGGACCTATTCAAATGAACAAAATCCTTCACTGTTATTCATCGGGTGGTCGTAGGTAAGCAATT